>JAODAL010067622.1:0-17211 GCA_025379985.1 Phyllomedusa bahiana | reverse complement strand
ATAAAACCTGTTTTTCTTCAGGCATCATACAGGCGCATTGTGGGCCCAAAGAAAAGTCTGGTCAGACAACCACCTTTGACTTGGTCTGGCTCTTCTAAAGTTCGCATCTAGATTTGGTGTCAAAAAATATAAATGTTCTACTTCTATGAATTGATGTGACACCCCTAAAAGAACGCTCTAATCTTTGGCGCATCAAAAAGTGTCTTTGATTCAAAAGGACTACAAAGGGACTTATCGCACCAAAGTCTGGAGTGCACCTGTTCACATTCTTTTTGGCTTAAAGTACACCAGAAAACTGACGCAGCCCTGTTCATACACGTCACCCTTAGTTACTGGGCATGTACACTAGTCAAGAGGCCATTGCTTCAATAGTGTAGCAATCCAACGCAATATATATATATATATATTTATATATATCATAGGGGGTTTGTTCAATATAACTTGATCTATATCTAAATTTTGATTATTTCAATATTATTCATTTACATCTACCATTTAGGTCAATCAAAGAAAAATATAATTTTGAAAAATGATTGGACCGTTTGTAAAATTTAAATTTTTCCATAAGAGCTAACTTAAAAAAAGCAATCGGGCAACCACTTTAATCAGGTACAAAATATACAGATTGATAAACTCATCTTTTTCCTACCTGATCAGACCACCATAAAGACTTCTTTTTTAGCCATCACTTCTGTTTGCAGAGTTTAATCCTAGATAATTTTTTGGACCCCAATTGTTGACAGTTTTCTGCAATTAAAAATTTGAAACCCACGAAAAGACTACCTCAAAACCCACATGTCATGGGGGGCATTAGCCTTTACCTCAGATGTAATGTGCAATGTGACCATTGCATCGTACATCTCAAAATAACAAAAACGAAAAAAGTTATATTTTATCAAATTAACAAAGGCGTAGCTGAAATAAGTATAAAAGTTTTCAGTTTTAAAAATATAAAAAAAATCCATAATTTCTACATATCTGGAATAAACATATATCTCCACTAAGATAAAATAAAGAAATCATCTACAAGCAACTTAAATGGACCATGTGGTCTTTTCCTGCCATCAATCTTCTATGTATCACACATTATCCTCCTAGTTTGTAAATGGAGCCTCCAATGTTTTGATTATATATTTCCATTTTCAGTGTAGAAACACTTTACATACACTATATTACACAAAGCACCCATTAAGAGAATTCAAAGTCTTTGCCAAAACCATAGAGTATAAACATAAAAATCATAAGGGAATAAAGGGTATCAATAAAGACCTGGTAATTATAGTCACATGAATTTAAAGGTTTAATGGGATGAACAATATTTTAAAATTATAGACGGGAAATTTTAAAGCAAAGGGTTTTTAAACATTTGTATGCCAATCAATCATGACAATTATTACATTTCCTGATGTAAGCTTCAAAGTGGTTTTATTTTTCGATAAATACTTTATCCTTTAGCTTATTTATGCTTTATAAAAATATATATATATAATATATATAATATTTAATATATATATATAATATATAATATATTAATAAATATATAATATATTATATATATGTGGCTTTTTACAAGTAGCTGTTTGTACCTTATCCTTCATTCATAAACAATACAAGGGGTTACAAGATACTTTCTTTTGGTGTTAAATTATGAAATATAGCTCATTTGATGGATGCTGATGCCGATTTACACATGATAATTTTGTTGTACTTTGTTGAAGTAGCGAACAAGTTATTTTGGGGATACCATTTATATATTGCTTTGTTTTATAGCATACTGCCTTTTATTAAATGTTGCATTGACATGGATCTAATATACAGCAGAAAATAGCAGATAAATCTGCAGATAAATATATGGGGGAAATATATGAAGTGATTATGATTTTCTGCAACAAATTCACAGATGACTCTATATGTAAAAATCTGCAAGAGATTGTGTGGATTTTGAAACAGATTTTTGGGAAGATTTCACTTCATTCAATTAAGGACCATTGTAAATATTAAGAATAAAAATTGTGGTGGATTTAGTCTCTAGTCACAGATAAAGAAAATAATTTTCATTAAAACATTTCACGTTTAATGAAGGAGTCAGTTTTAATGTTCTGGTCTTAAATGCGCTAAAAGTGATTAGTTTGCCTAATTTCCCAATATATGGACCGTCGAATGAATATGTTTGCCGCATTATGTGCCAGACTCAATACTTTGAATTGCACCAGACACGTGGGGGCTTTCTGTTTTTTTTTTGAGCAGCCAAATGCTATGAATTTGTTAAGCATAATAGGGAAGACTTCCGAAATTGTCTAACAGAAAAACTTTGTTGCCAATAGCAACCAATCACAGTGCAGCTTTTGGATCTTATAGTGCTCTTTAATAAATATAGCTGTGCTAGGTTGGTTGCTATGACCAATCAAAAGTTAATCTTTGAGACAATTTTCATACATTTCCCTGATGGATACAGATAAATCATTAACATGAAGGCTAGGTTAGTGCTTGTAATCTTATAAATCAGTGGGATCCTCCAAGAGGGTATAGAAATCATCTGAAATTCAAGTCTGGTTTGTTTTGATACAGGTCAGGTGATTGACATTGTCTCTGGACAAAGCAGGTGCAACTGTTGGTTATAATCCACAAAGTAAAGCACTCATCAAGCGCTTACCACTGAAGGTTCAGATTCATTTGAATAAGGTTGCTTTCACACGGTGTGTTTGTCACTTTTTTTACGCATTAAAACGCATCAAACGCGCCATGTGAAAGCACCCTAAGGCTGTGTCTGCTTGATGCTACTTGTGAAACACCTGTGGGGTCGATATGCTCACTACACCCCTAGATATATTTCTTAAGGGGTGTAGTTTCCAGGGTGTGGTCTTTTTAGGGGTGTTTATTAAGTTTTATCACCTTCAGGTGCCCGCAAACCTGGAATGGCGTCTAAATAAAATCATATTGAAAATTATACACCCAAAGTCCAGTATGTGTGCCTCCTATTCTGGGGCTTGTGGTTGAGCCAAATAGTGCACTAGAGCCACATATGGGATACCTCTGAAAATGGTAGAATCTGGGGAATCAATATTAAGTTGCATTTCCCTGGTCTCATCTAGAGTCCTGTGAATAATGGATAAATACTGAGGGCCACATATATGAAAACAGTCTAGGTCTAAAACTCACTTTGTTGCCCATAGCAACCAGAGCACCCCTCTCATTTTACCAGACCACTATATGAAATTAAAGGGCCACTCTGATTGGTTGCTATGGGCAACAAAGTGAGTTTTAATCCTAGACAGTTTTCATACATGTGGCCCTGAAAGTCTGCACAAATTTTTAAATTTCACCTCCAATTTGCTTTCATTTCTGTGAAATACCTAAAGGGTTAATAAACTTTCTAAACACAGTTTAAAATACTTTAATGGGTGTAGTTTATTAGACAAAATCATTTATGGGGGTATCTAACATACAGGCCCTTCAAAGCCACGTCAGAACTGGTCCCTAAAAAAAAGGTATGCATTGTAAATTTTCTTGAAAATGTGAAAAATGATTACTAAATTTCTAGGCCCCCTAATGTCATATAAAAATAAAGACATTTAAAAAATTATGCCAATCTACAGTAGACATATGGTAGATGCTAATTATAAATTATTTTGAGTGGAATAACTATGTCTTACACCAGAAGTTTTTGAAGTTTGAAAATGGCAACATTTTCACATTTTACACGATATTTTTTACAAATAAACAAGGATTGTTTGGAGCAAAATGTATTACTAATTTAAAGCACAATGTGTAATGAGAAAACAGTCTCTGAATCACATGGATAGGTAAAAGTGTCAAAAAGTTATTCTCAGATAAGTGGCAAATGTCAGATTTAAAAAAATGGGGCTCTGTCAGGAAGGTCAAAACCATCTGCAGCAGTAAAAGGTTAAAGTCCTTCTGCTCAAAAATGTTGCACAGCTCTTATCTTTAAGCTTTATGCACATCTTTAGGCCCTCAAAATAAAGCTCATGCATCATAAATTAAAGGCATAACATTTTTTAACAGATACCTGGTAGCGGAATGGAAAAATAACCCTACAGGTCTTCCACTGTCTTACCCCACACTGCAGTACCAATGCTTTCTTTACATAGCAGCAGTGATGCAGATGATGCTGTACTTACTGTCATTATCACTGCTGTCATGTGATGCAGTACTGTGCAATTTTCATGTAGCAGAATTGGAGAAAATACTGAGAATTACACTAAGTATACAAGACTATAGAAGTGGTACTGTGCAGCATCTATACCATATTTACAGAATAAGAGCGGATACTGAGAATTACACCAAGCATATAGGACTAGAGTAGTGTTACTGTGTAGTGTCTATACCATAAATACAGAACAATAGCAGATACTGAGAATTACACAAAGCAAATAGGACTAGAGAAGTGGTATTGTGCATTATCTATACTGTGTGTAAGAATAGATACTGAGAATGACACTTAGCATGTAAGACTGGAGAAGTGCTAATGTTTAGTGTCTATACTTTATATAAGAATAAGATGAGGTACTGAGAAGAATCCACAGCATATAGGGCAACTGAAGTGGACTTGTGCAATGTCCATATACACACATTATGATCAAATACTTGAATTAAACCCAGCATGCAGGATAGAAAAGTGGAACTCTGCAATGTCTATACATACAGAATAAGAGCAGACACTGAGATTACACTTAGAATGCAGGACTAGAGAAGTGATAAACTAAAGTGCCTAGTGTCCAACTGGGGTATCTGGAGCCTACCGGTGGAGTCGATTCTTGGGGCCACCTTTAAAAATGTTTGAAACATTAGTGATGATGCGATTATGTGACTATCGTCATCGTTTCGATTAGTCGATGATCGGCATGTTATTCTAGACGATTTACGAATAGGCGATAAAACCGATATCGACGATGACCAATTAATGTCTATGGGAGAGCAACAACCACCTTCATTATTACACCAACAGGGCTGGAGAAGCTGGATATTAACATCCCACACAGTTCAAATGGATATTGTGCTACATCTTAGGCACACACTTAGGTTATAAAATCAAGAAAAAAAGTCACAGACCATTAACTATCCCTGTCTTGTACCCAGCATGACCCTTAAACCTGCATCACCACAAGAAATTTAAAGAGTGCCAGAAGGCTGTATGATATTTGAACCATCATATTACTTGAAACTGGACAATTGAATATCCCCTGTCCTGGAACGCAGCATGAGCCCCAAACTGCTGAGCACTAATTTTTTATTTTTTTTTTTTCTCTGTAGTATAGAGCTATGTGTACAGTTTGGCGGTGTCAGCTCCTGTGATGAGCACAATTCTCTGTTATATAGGAGCTATGTGTACAGTTTGGCGGTTGTCAAGGTCCTGTGTGAGCACTATTCTCTGTAGTATAGAGCTATGTGTACAGTTTGGCGGTGTCAGGGACTTCCTGTGCTGAGCACCTATTCTCTGCAGTACTATAGAGCTGTTATGTGTACAGTTGGGGGCGGTGTCTAAGGTTCCTGTGCTGAGCACTATTCTCTGTAGTATAGAGCTATGTGTACAGTTTAGGCTGGTGTCAGGGCTCTGTGCTGAGCACATTCTCTGCCAGTTATAGAGCTATTGTGTGCAGTTTGGCTCGGTGTTCGGCGCCTGTGCTGAGCATATTCTCTGTAGTATAGTGCTATGTGTACAGTTTGGCAGTGTCAAGCTCCTGTGTGAGCACTATTCTCTGCAGTATAGAGCTATGTGTACAGTTTGGCGGTGTCAGGCTCCTGTGTCTTGAGCACTATTCTCTGTAGTATAGAGCTATGTGTACAGTTGGCAGGAGTTGTCAGGCTCCTGTGGCTGGAGCACTATTCTCTCTGCGTATTGAGCTATGTGTACAGTTTTTGGCGGTTGTCAGGCTCCTAGTGTGAGCACTATTCTCTGTAGTATGGGCTTTGTGTTAGGTTTGGCGGTTGTCAGGTTCCTGTGCTGAGCACTATTCTCTGTAGTATAAGAGCTATGTGCTACAGTTTGGCAATTGTCAGGATCCTGTGCTGAGCACTATTCTCTGTTGTATAGAGCTTATGTGTACGGTTTGGCGGTGTCACGTTCCTGTTGCTGAGCAATAATTCTCTGTTTTATAGAGCTATGTGTACAGTTTGGCGGTGTCAGGCTCCTGTGCTGAGCACTATTCTTGCAGTAGTATAGAGCTATGTGTACAGTTTGGCGGTGTTGTTAGGTTCTGTGCTGAGCCACTATTCTCTGTAGTATAGAGCTAGATGTGTACAGTTTGGGCGGTGATCAGGCTTCTGTGCTGGAGCACTATTCTTCTGTAGTATAGGAGTCTTTGTGTAACAGTTTGGCGTGTCAGGCTTCTGTTCTGTAGCACTATTCTCTTGTAGTATATTTTGAGCTTTAGTGTACAGTATGGCGGTGTCTGTTCCTGTGCTGAGCACTATTCTCATGACCCCTAGAATTAAAAAGTGCGGAAAAAAGGTGTCTTTCACACCACGCATTTTAGTTTCACTGGAACATAGACGATATCTGTCTGGACCGCAGGTATGAACCAGGCCGGAGTTTACAGTGGGTGCGTTGAGAGCCCAGTAGGCTGGGCGTCCGTCATCTTAATTAAACATGCAGGTTAAAATGCCTGATGACCGCAGCAACGAAATACTGTCTTGCTGAAGCAGAGTGTGGAAGCGGAAGTGTGGGAACTCCAGCTTGTCCTCAGTACTCAGTCAAGGACCTGGGTACGCGCTGCCCCTCCGTATGAGTGGGACCTAATTGAGCTTCACTTGGAAATACTGGTGGTTAATACGCTCGCCTGTTACACCACCAGGTGCCCTTTTTCTTGGCATTCTTTTTATCATTTTACCTAAACGTGCTGGGAGGAAATTTGTTCTCTGTTTCTTTGTTTCTGTACGTGCTCCTATACTCCATGTCCTTGCTGAATAACCTTAAATACTGGTCTAGTCTCTTCCATGTAACTCCTTGTTACAATTCAGCAGGGATTTTTTTTTTCCAGCTATTTGTACATTGCATGTTTTTTAGTAGTTTAACGTCTAGAAAAACCACATTTTTAAATAGGATGGAATGTGTCCCACCATGTCTTTAGTTTCTCTTTTTAATTGTATTAAATGGGTTGTGTCTCCAATACAGGAATTGATAGCTATGTTAAAGATTACTTGCTAAAATTAGTAATTTTGAACTATGTGTCATTAACAGTGTCCTACTATAATTCCTGTTTCTGGACAGCTACCATCACCTTTGAGCAACCTACTTTGACAATTGTGAAGAACAAATGTCTGTTAGAAACAACATTTTTTTTATAACTAGCTCCTTGTAGTATTGCTGCATGTCACAGCAAAAATGCCCCCATAAAATTCAAAAAACATGGACCCTATAGCCTCATTTAGACAATTGTGAGTATGAACAAAATGTCTATTAAGAAAGAAAACAACATTTTTTTAGAATAGGGACGTGTTGTATTGCTGCATTTCAAAGCATGCATGACCCAAAAAATTATAAAAATGACTTCTTCAGCCACTGTTAAAATTTGTGAGGAGAAATGCCACCTTAAAAGCCCCATTTCTGTTTCCAAAGGACCATGATTATTGCTGTTCTTCACTCTCCTTCCAGCAACATTACCCCAAAAAATTTATAATATGATTCTCAGCCTACTGTTAAAAATTGTGAGGAGAAATTGCTATTTAAAGCCACATTTTCTGTTCCAAAGGACCCACGATTATTGTCTGTATCTCACAGCACCATACCACAAAAAATTATAAAATGGGACTTCTCAGCCACTCTATTAAAATTGTGAGGCAACAGACCCCAAGAACATTGACAATCGCGACAAAATTATAAAGATGAAGTGAGTAAATGGATAGGGGTTTTGTCTACGAATACCTTGGTTTCTTTTTCAGTCTCCTCACAGCAAACCAGCAAAATGAACTGTTGGGGAATGAGAATTAAAAATTGCAGGAAGAATTGATCATTTTAGAAAAATAGTTTTTCAAGAGGACCATTTCTTGTTTGGAGAGAATGTGAAGTAGACTGGACAACATAATCAGGTGACTCTCGGCCACAATTGTGGCCAGTACAAATGTCATCAGATGAATCCATGCTCTGATTGTCTTGATGAAGTCAAACGATCACATTATCTGTGGGAAAGCGGATGCGTTTGTCTGTAATGACTCCTCGGCTGTGCTGAAGGTCACCGCTGCAGATTATGACGCTGGCTGCTGGGCAGGGACAACCACCTCTAGATGGCGTGTGCGAGCCAGCTCGGGCCATCTCGTACATTTTGGATACCAGAAGGACTATTGGGTCCGGATACACATCCAAAAACATGCGGTGTTGAGACGCAGGATAGTAGAGGCACCGGATCTTAAGCTGGTACTCGGGTGTGTGTAAGTGTGCCTGCATTGCATAGTTGGATGAGGTGGTATATAAAAGAGTGCCAGAGGTCACCCATTAGGCTTCTGCCACCACGTCCTGCTGCTGCTTGCCGCTACGGCTATTTGGTCACTCTTACTGTGTCACGTCGCTGGCGTTGTTCCACCGTGACATTTGAGAACGTGAAGCAGGACGCAACAGATGTCTCCAGTTTGATCAGATTCAGTAAGGTCTCCATTTCATGCATATTACTCTCTTTTTGGGTGGGTGGAAGGAAAGTGCTGGGAAGTTTAGTTTGTACCGGGGATCCAGGAGGGTGGCCTACCAGTTAACTGTTGTTATTTTGATGGCCTTAATGCGAGGATCATGTTGAGGAATCATGGAGCATCCATAAGCACTCATGTGAAAGATGGAGCTACTGATTTCCCAAGCTTCTGGGTTTGAGGGGCATAGCAAAGTCATCTTCCTCATCTTTTTCCTTCGCCTCAAATTCGAGCCAACCTCTTGCCCAAGGCAGGGACGTTCAGGTAACATCGACGTGTGTCTAGGATAACCTCGTCCACCTCCTACCTCCGCTTCCCTCCGGCACAGCTTACACAGGCCCTGACTTGCTCAGCATGATGCTCACCACTGAGAGCTGAGGCGCCGCTTGCACTAGCCCTGGAACCTCGAACCGCACTGCTTAATGAAGGTCCGATAAAATTGTGAAAGTGTCGGCCTTGTGGACTCGACGGAGGAGAAAGTATACGTGTGCGCATCTGTGTCCATCTCCTCTTACATCGCTGGCAGGACTGATGCTTTCAGAGTGTCAACTCGATCGTTCCGGAACTAAGATCAACTCACAATGCTCATGCTGACAAGGGCATCGTCGCACTGACCATTTTGGTGGCTGTCTTCAGAAAACTGGCAAGGCATGTGCAGTAGCTCTTTCACCTGCCTCACTATCGGTGGCTTCAACACCCGTAGGTACGCACCGATGCTTTGATACAGGCCATGTGTCACTTTCGTACTGTGTAATGGATTGCGCTGCTGCCACAATGTGGAGCATTGATGAGGGTGGAATTCCAGCGTGTTGCCACGTCAACAATGAGACGGTTAAACTGGGATGCGTACGCTGACGCTGCAACATTACAGCCAGGCGGGAACGAAGCAGGTGCGGAACGGAGGAAGTGCGAACTCCAGACCTCAGAGCTCTTCTTCAGTAGGCAGTTCCAGACCCTGGGTAGCTCTTAGAAATTAGGACGAGAGGTTTCATGACATGTTGCCAGGCAAGTGATGTGCAGGGAGATGGTCTTCCAAGACAAGATTTATTTCACAACACGGCTGGTTTCTCTGGGCTCGTGATGCCACCAGGAGGACCTTGGGGAAAGAGCACACTGCCACAATCCACTCCAGTTTTTGAAGAGCGTGCGCCGAGAACTTGTAGAGCCACCGTCACCCCCAAGAGAAATCCTCCCAGCTCACCCTGAGTGGGTAGTCACAGAGTATACTTGCGGCCTTGGCCGTGCTTATCTAGGTCCATGTTGTCGGTGGTCAGATGGACTTTTAGGACAAGTCAGATGCAACAAGCGCTTGATAAATTTTAGATTGGACACGTGTCTGGCTAGGGCAGGGACGGTTTTTTGGCAAAGAAATGCTACTGCTCGGGCATCGTTGTACTTGGGGGACAGGCGGAGGGACATGACGTGGCGGAGAAACCATCTGTTCCACCAGACGGTAAAGGCAACATTTCCAAGGCCAAAAGTATTGGCAATGCCCGTACATTCAGGATTTTGTGCTTTGGGATGGTTTGGGTTAAAGTGGTTTCTTCTGCTCGCCCAAATGTCGTAGACAGAGGCTGGCTGCTAGACTGGCTTCGCTTTACGGTCGTGCCCGGTCGTCAACACTGGTTCTGGAGGAGAAAGGGGTAGGATTGGGTCTATGGAGATGGTTGCTGGGGTACTCGGGCGACGGTGGAGGCTGTAAGAGGAGGCTGATCCTGTTCATGACTTTTGAGAGACATGGGCAGGCTGGAGGAACGCTTGGTGGTGCAGAAGGAGGAGGGGTGTGCAGTCAGAGGTGTGTGCACATGTGGTTGGTGGCCGGCGGTCAGTCTGGCCTTTTTTGGTACCAGATGTGTTGCCTCTCATTTCAACTCATGCATTCGCTGCATATGACTAGACCATGTTGGTGGAGGTTTAAGTCTAACACTAAGGTTCTTGCCTCTGCTTACTGCGTTTACGCGCTCAAAGTGCGGGAATATGACTTCGCTGGAGTGAATAAGAGCTTGCCTCCAATGAAGGCCCAGGCTTGAGAGGTCTGGACCTTTTTTGATGGTGATAAGTGAGGAGCGGGGTTTGCGCTGGGTCCGTGGCTGGAGGAATCATCATCATCGGAACTTCTGCGTACCGCCCTCTCCCCTTTTGTGGCGGGACCCGTATTGACAACTACCCCATCGCTCTTCCTCCTCGTCCATGATAAGCGCTCTGCAAGCAAATTCGTGTGGAAAAAGAACCAGGAGTTGGATCCGCAAATGTCATCAGTATCTATCATCATGCACAGGTGACTTGGTCGTCCTGACATTCGGCATCAGACAGCTGCGGGCTACAAGCAAGGGGCACTGCAAGGGTGGTCACGATCCGCCCGGGGATTTTGGACGATTGATCGGCTTCCTTTCTCCTGCGCCTATGATTGGCATTCAGTAACTGGGCGTCAGTGCAGACTAACAAATCATCCTCTTGATCTTGTTAACATGCACTTCTGACCCCAACGCATTTTGTCATCAAAGAGGTCTTCAGAAATGGTTTATCCGCAGTGGTGGGTACGCTACGAGTTGACACTTTGGGCTGCCGTTCGCTCATGTTTGGACGGATGACGATGATGCTGTTGATTGACATTTGTGGCCGGTAATGGGAGTGGAGAGTGAGGTTAGACTGCTGAATGCAGGTTGCAACGTAGTACCACTTGACGGAACAGATGGCGACGCTGTCATTACTGAGATTCACAGGGCCTGACCCAGCGATGACAGGCCTGACGGTCCTGCAAACCGGTTGATCTGCTGGCATGCGTGTTGTTGTCAGCGATGCGAAGGCAGCACCTTCTTTCTGTACCTCTACCTTCCATGTGTACCCCCCTCTTTGCTCGCTTACCACCTGAATTTCGCTCATGTTAAGAAATATATAAAAAATTTGCAGAAGTATGGAATGTTTTGGAAAGTGCTTCATTTATTAACAGACGGCAAATCAAGTATTGTCTTAGTATCCCTCCTAATCTCAAAGACAAAATTGCTGGATTCAAATTTGACAAATCTGGATTGGGCAAAAGTGCAAAGAACACTGTACTCTGTTATGTTTTCGTATAATACAATGTTGTTTTATGGTACCTTTTCAAATTCACACTGTGGTGAATATAAAATTGTGTAATAAGATATAAGTTGACGACATATCTGAATGAAGACAAAGCAAAAATCGGCAGTGCGCCAAAGTCAAAAACAGGTATCTGGTTATAGATGTAGTTTTTTTTTTTTTTTTTTTTTTTAAATAAAAAGGTATTTTTGGCCCTTTGTAATTCACCGGTGGTGACTAGATAAAATTGCTGATAAAGATATAAGTGCAACGCTATCTGATTTGAACAGAGCTTGCAGTGCGCAAGTCCTAAAAAATATCACGTATCTGTTATAGATTTCGGATGATACAAAGGATTATTTTTGTGGCCACATTTCAATTTCCACCTGTGGTGACATATAAAATTGCTGTATAAGATATAAGTGCACGCTATCTGATTGAACAAAGCTGCAGTGCGCAATAGTCAAATAAATTCACACTGTAAGTCTGTTATAGATTCGGAGGAGTACAAGGTATTTTCTTGGCACCTTTAATTCAACTGTGGTGACTATTTAAAAATTTGCTGTATTAAGATATTAGTGCCGCTATCTGAATTGAACAGAGATGCCAGATGCGCCAATGTCAAAAAAATACGTATCTGTTATAGATTCGAGGATACAAGGTATTTTTGTCACCCTTTCAATTCAATCCTGTGGTGACTATAGAAAATTGATGTAAAGATTTAAGTGAAAGCTATCTGAATGGAACAAAAGCTGCGCAGTGCGCCAAGTCAAAAAACAGCGTATCTGTTATTGATTCGGATGATACAAGGGTATTTTTGGCACCTGTCAATTCACCTGTGGGTGACTATAAAATTGCTGTATTAAGATAGATAAGTGGCACGCTATTCTGACATGAACAGAGCTGCAGTGCGCGCCATAAGTAGACAAACAGTATCTGTTATAGATTCGGATGGATACAAGGTATTTTTTGGCACTTTCAAGTTCCACCTGTGGTGAACTATAAAATTGCTGTATAAGATATAGTGTCACGCTATTGAATGAACAAGAAGCTGCTGTGCGCCAAAGTCAAAAATACCTGATTTCTTGTTATAGATTCAGGATGATACTCCCAAGGTATTTTGGCACCTTTTAATTCACTCTGTGGTGACTATTAAAATTGCTGTATAAGATAAGATAAGTGCTCGCTATCTGAATGAACACAAAGCTGCAGTTGCCGCGCGAACAAGTCAAAAAACTCGTATCTGTTATTGATCGGATGATATCAAGGTATTTTTGGCACCTTTCAATTCACACTGTGGTGATATAAAATTGCTCTGTATGAAGATAGAAGTGCACGCTATCATGAATGAAGACAGAGCTGACAGTGCGCCCAAAGATCAAAAAAAACGTATCTGTGATATTGTGGATTCGGGGATGATACAAGGTATTTTTGGTCACCTTTCAATTCACCTATGTGGGGACTAAGTTAATAATTGCTTGTATATGTGGCACTGCTTATCTGAATGACAAAGTGTAGTAGCCAAAGTCTAATAACCGTATCTGTTATAGATTCCGGATGAACAAGGTATTTTTTGGCACCTTTCAATTCACATGTGGTATATAAAATGCTGTTAAGAATTAAGTGCACACGCTATCATGAATGATACAAGCTGCAATGCGCCAAAGTCAAAAAACGCCCCCCAAAACGATATCTGTTATAGTTTCGGATGTTACAAGGTATTTTTGGCACCTTTACAATTCACTGTGGTGACTATAAAATTGCTGGATAAGAGATATAAGTGCACGCTATATCGAATGATACAAGCTGCTCAGTTGCGCACAAAGTCCAAAAACAACGCATCTGTTATAGTTTCGGATGATAGACAAGGTATTTTTGGACACCTTTCTCAATTCACCTGTGGTGACTATAAAATTTTGCTGGTATGAAGATATAGGTGCATGCTATCCTGAATGAACAAAGCTGCATTGAGCCAATGTCAGAAAAAACACGTATCTGTTATAATGATTCGGATGATACAAAGGTATTTTTGGCACCTAGTCAATTCAACCTGTGGTGACTATAAAATTGCTGTATAAAAACTTCTATATAAGTGGCAAGCTATCTCAAGAACAAATCTGGATGGGCAAAAAGTGCAAAAAAACACGTATCTGTTATAGATTCTGATGATACAAGGTATTTTTGGCACTATCAACCTGTGGATGACCTACAAGATTGCTGGATTCTAATTTAAGTGCAAGGTGGATATATAACAAAGGTGGATATGGGTTACAAATTGAAAAGAACTCCATATCTGTAAAATGTATACTGATTAAATAAAACTGGAGTTTATGCACCGTAACTAAGTGACCTGCAGTTAACAGAATGATGTGTTATCACTAAGATGAAGTTCACACTGCCCAATATCAAGGAAATCTATCATAGCAAACTGTTAATAATGAAGCTATATGAGTGCAGTATGTGCTACACTAAGTCTTGCGTGAACTTTATACAGTGTCCTTTTAAAAGTTGTGCTCGTGTTCACCCATTGGGCCCGCCGCCCCACCGTTTCCTCCCCACTTGACTTACCTATAGCGTAGATGCGCTTTAAAATTATCTAATACCTAAAATCATTTAAAATGTCTAATCTAGAACTAACAGCTTAATAGTAGAGGTTTCTCTTGTTGAAAAAATAGTATGATTTCGCTGAGTTTGTTTGGAGACAATGCAGAGCGCACGTCCAACCTTCAGTATGAAGCGCTGAGTAGAGACTGAGGTCAGAACAGGAAGGGCGTTCTATGTTAAAACGAGGTATATGTGATTTTCCAGCTATCGCAACCATAACTCTCCCATGGTCAGGACTCGTCGCACACACTTGTCTAATCCTCTGCTCTATTCTGTATGCTGATTGGACTGTGCCGCCATAAATGTAGGAAGGCTGAATAATAATGGCGCGATATTAATAGATTATGCGCAGATTTTTAGAAACTAAAAGATTTTATCTGTGTGATCGAAAAGAAAAGACCCGATTACCATAACAAACGTGCCGATTTCAACTTGTCAGATGAAATAAAAAAATAAAAAATCGCTCAACACTATTGAACATGACTACACATACTACACAAGACTCTTGATTCTGCCTCTTTCTCTGCCTTTCTGCAAAAAGCAAATTAGGCCTGTCATGGCCAGGGACCCATCAAGGGTTATTCCTGCTTACCTGAGGGCTAGTCCAAGCCAAACAGTGCCCATGTATACAGAATGTGAGCAGATATTGAAAATTTACCCCAATATACCACAACATAGAGGTCAGGAAAAGTGGTAGTGTGCAGTGTCTCCATATAGACAGAATAAGAGCAGATACTGAGAATTTACCCCACTATAGAAGTGGATCCGTTAAAAATCCAAAATAAATCTACAGCATATTCACAAAATTAAATTAAAATCCACGATTCAGGTAAATTTACATGTAGAAAAATGGATTTTTCTGTGCAGTGTGTGGGTGATATGTGTGAGAATACTTTAACTGTGATATTCTGTGGACTTTACACGTTGAAAACCCCTACAGAAATACCCCCCCACAAAAATTTCCAGGTATTTGCCCCTGTAAAAGTGGTTTTGGAATGTCAAAAGGATATACTAACCACAACAACACACAAAATTTTATACAACACACAACATTTTGGTATATTCAATAATGGAAGAGTTTTTATTTGCATGTACTAGTGATTTATGCAAAATTTGTTTGTAGATAAGTGACCATTTAAAGATTTTAGTGAATTTAGTGCTCAACAAACAAACCAGTTTCGTTTGTGATGTTTATGTGCTGTTTTATGGGTCAGTGGCATTTTACTCATAGAGTTCTTTAAGAACATCAGAAAAAAACACATTCACAAAATGACAAATAATAAATAACACCATCAAAAGCACCACAAAAAAGTCCTAAAAGAAGGATTGTTTTACAAAACCCTGGTGTTTTACATGTTTTAAAATGTTTTTTTCATATTATTTTAGAGTGCTAGAATAGAGCATTTGCCCACATTTACTTTTGTGGTTGCATCAGACAAATGGTGCAATTCACCAAAAAGTGGCACATTGTCTAGTGGAGCACGTCAAAGTGTCGCAGACACATTTATATTATGCATTAGATACTTTTTGCAGAGCTCTGAGAAAGGGGCAAGGCTATTAGAGATGGTTGTGGCTTCTGAGGAAAGGAATCATGAGGTGACATGCTGCACTAAAAAATGTGCTCGAAGAATGCCAACTAATAGTTGGTCTGAAAAAGCTAGATGGTCTAAAGATGCCATAGATTTATCAAACAGCAGGAACCACTGTGATAAAAAAGGGCCTTTTTTGTGACTGCCCTAAGGTTTTTCCAGGTGCTTTTTTGATGCGTTTTTTTTTTTGCAACAATGTTTTCATAATTTTGTCCCTTTCCTCAAAAAAAAAGCACCCCAAAAAAAGCACAAAAACGCACCAAAAACGCACCGTGTGAAAGCCCCCAAGGGTTTGGTTCCCCATTTGCCGGGAAAAATACCAGTCGGTTTGCCGGCTGGTATTCGTCCTGTCTTGCGGCCGTCCCCATGGCCGTGGGGACATGCCCTTAGGTTACGTTGTTGAACCTTAAGAAAGCAATAGTAAATGCGAACCACTGTGGCATAACTTCCTTGGGGTGGTTCAGGTACATTTGACCAAAAAATCAAAGTAGTGGATTTGATAAGATTGGGATTTATTAAAAAAAGGGTTTTAATTTTTTGGGGTCATTTCTGGCTTTGGGCTTAAAAACGTCTTTTAAAAATTTTTACTAACATTTTCCAAAAATTCTGTGTGCCTTAAGATGGATTCAAACAGAAATATTTTGATCACTATTTTACCAGATAAAACCAGAAATGGAACCTGTACAATGTTTTGGACCCACTCCTGATTTAGTTTTGAAAATACTGATGCAAAATTCTGACAAAAAATACTGCCATGTGAACCCAACTTAAGGGTAGTTCCACATACTGGCCCACTTTATTTGTATTGTCAGAAGATGGTTTAAAAAATTGGTGCATTTATTTTTTTGGGATGTTGCAGAAAATATTTAAATTTTTACCTTAGACCTTTTTTCAACCTCTGCAAAAAAATGTTGTGGCTAAGCAGAAAGTGGTCATTGTCACATTGTGACATGCTGCACCAAAAATCTGGTGTAGAAAGTAAGCCTAAGGGAATGTTCACATGGCATTTTGAATACGTTTTTTGGATGGGGAAAAAAGTATTAAAAACGCTGCGCAAAAAACTGTTTGGGGTGTGTTTTTTATGCGAGAAACACACCCCAAAAGTTTTAAATAGGGGACTATGCATCAAAAAGATCAAGAATTGGGAAAGTCAATTTTTTCAACGATCCGGATAAAAAAAGACTCTGGTTGCTATGGTAACAAAGCAGTTTTATGCTAGTCCCAAATTTTTAACACAAAGGCCCCCGTTTTTAGTATGTTCTTCCTGACATTTTTACTGTGTTTTTGTGCTTAAGATGAAGGGGCAGAATTTTACTTACCAAAA
>JAODAL010067621.1:0-17211 GCA_025379985.1 Phyllomedusa bahiana | reverse complement strand
GTTTTTTGAGGATGAGAGCTCTCTGGGGGCCACGGTTTCTAAGGTTTACCTGAAAAACCGTGGAATCTGTTATCTGATTAGCTGAGAGAGCTGAGAGCAGGGAGTGACATTAGCGCCCAGCAAATTCATTATTCCTAACAAGATTTCCCTCACTAAACAAAAGGTTCATGTGCTGTGAGGACCTAAATGATGGCTTTACCTATAATCTTGTTAGAGATAGCATCTCTTGCACTTTCAGAGTAAAGGCTTACTAGAAGTTGAATATGCTAATCACTGCTATAGAGCCACCCACAGCCTGAGGAGACAGAGTGAGTCAGGAAGTAGTAAAACAGAAAACATGGCATCGATGGAAGCCTTCACAAGACTTCCAGCTGCCATGTTCACTGATCGGGACACAGCGATCTTGCCGCTGATGTCCCGATCGAAGTGAGGAACGGTGCGCAGCCATCTAAAAAATTAAACAGCGCAGGATGTTGGAGGCTCCGTCCCATGCTGTAACCACTGAGTGTTAGCTGCAATTAGCAGATAACACCCGATGGCTGTGTAGTAGGATCATGCTGCGATCCTGCTACACAGTTCCTTAACACCACCAGGATGTACCCATACATCCAGGTGGGTTAAGGTGTTAAAGGGCTTACCTCACAATGTTGTTTCACAGAGCCACAAGTAGCTTCAAATTCATGCTTCTTTACTCTTCCTGGTTATGCTGTGGGTGGTTCTTTAGCAGTGGTAAGCATATGAGCTCCGTATTCCCAGCTCTTCTAATTGCACTGACATGAAAGTAATTAATCTCCTTTGTTTGTTAGCGATAACACAATCTGTTCTCAAGCTGCAAGCTGTTCTGTTGTGATGTCACTCTCTGTTCTTAGATAAGACAAAGAGCAGAGAGACTTGGAGAGCAGGACGGTAACTAGAGAAACCTTTGTGCACTCAGAGCAAATCAAATCTCTCTTATCTCCTGACCAGGGAAAAATCAAAAGTCTAATGTATTTGGAAAAAGTCTTCTACCTGTCCCTATATGTTGAAAGCTAATCTTTAACACAATAGAACTGCTTTTGTAAAAAATTGCATTTTTATATCTTCACATTCTGAGAGCCATACCTTTTTTATTTATTTTTTATATATAGAGCTATGTAAGGACTTGTCTTTTGCAGGATAAGTTGACATTTTTATTGGGAGACACATGATTTTTGATCGCCTTATAATACGGTTTTTGGGAGGAAGTGTAAGATAGTGGGCCAGCCTCACTGTGTTTTCCAAGTAAAATCCTATGCATGACAGTTGTGAAATATTTCATTGTATTCTACTGTTTGGCCACAAGATGCCGCTATGTCCAGTTTCCATTATATGTAAATGAGGGACATGGTATAAGACTGGCACATGGCACCAGCCATTTTGAGAAGCTGCTGAGACTCAGAGGAGAACAGACAGAGACAAGAACTGAGCTATAAAGGACCCAGGATTCAGAGTTGTTCCAGAGACAGAGGAGAGCCTGATTGTCTATACAGATGCCATCGCAGAGAGAGAGCTCCTGGACAAGAAGGACAAGCTGCCGAGATAGAGAGGAACATCTGCAGCCGGACCATCCGCTTCATCCAAAGGGATCTGCACCCGGAGCAGGGACTGTCGGCCATCTTAGAGGTACCTCCACCAGATGCGTGCATGCCAATGAGCTCAGAACTGTGAGAAGGCCTGTTGTTAGTTTAGTTAGATTAGGTTTAGTTACAGGCCACAGGGGGTTTCCCAACTACACCTTCCCTGTTCAGGACTTGTAGAAGAGTTTGCTATCACACCATTATCTACTTGAACCGGTTCACCTGTGAGAGAAAGCTTTGTGTCACATGTGCCTTTGGGAGGGAAGTGCGTAGAGTCATTTAAGTTGTAAGCTACTGTGCTGTACCGCGGGGGCCTGCAATCGTCATCACAGACAATCGTTCCCGTTGGGGCTACGGGATTAAAAGGTAAGGGTTATCGGCCTTTTTCCCAACCCCAAAGCTTAGGTAAAGTTACCAGGCAAACCAGAGAATACACTTCTGGCAGTTCGCTGTATAGCACAGGGGCCCAGGATATATATTTGTACATCTGTGTTTGGGAGATCTGTTCACATCTTGTTCCCAGAAAATTCAGTAAAACAAACCATTGTTGAGCTGGTGTTGGAGTCGTGTTCTTTGTCTGTGACTTCGCTGTATTCCGGTAAACTTGCCCTCGGTACTCGGCTTACAACTTGGCGTAGTCGTTGCAGGATACAGTGATCGTTATGGACGGATCTTCCCCCGGCGTCAATGGCGCCGGCCTAGAGCAGAGCTCAAGGTGCCCCCACAATACCCCTCCAAGTGAGTTATGTCCCTATTGCAATCCCTCCCCAAATTTGATGGAAAAACATGACATTGCAGGACTGGACAGAAAGGGTTTCGTAGCGCTGCTAAAATATGTAACTTAGCTCTGGAACTGGGGGCAGAGATAGCCCTGGGGGCCTTGGAGGGTCTGAGGTTCCGAGTCTGAGAGGGACACGCTGGAGAAAATATTCTCGCTGTTGGAATGGGCCCAAGGGGGTTGTACCAAAGTGGTGCACCTGCGAAGTTGCTTCTTCAACCGGCCACAAAGTGAGGTTGAGACCCTCATCAATACCCCAAAATCCCCTTACGGGAAACACTGAAGAGATAAGCGGCAAGCCCCCGCGGCTAGGGGGGGTTTTTCCCAAAGGGGGGATAACCCTGTTTAAAGAAAACCAGATCATTGTGGGATTACATAAAAAAACCCTTTTACGGGACAAATTGCAAGAATGACCAAAAATGTCGGGCCCGACCTGCCATTTTTATGTGTTTACTTACCCGGCCGTAAAAAGGGGGGAAAGGAAACCCCAAACCCGTAGGGGGGAAAAGGGTGTGAGTAGTGCCCAAGAAAATTTAAAAAGGGCCCAGGGGACCCCAGGGCCCTTTGGGGGATTTTGGCCCCGGGCTTTCGGGGGGGAAGTTGAGAGAACTTCACGGAATTTTTCCCATATGAAGGCAGAAAGGCTACAAGCCCAGAAACAAACTTTTGGCCTTCCCGGGAAACCCCCTTTCAAAACACCCCCCAGGGGGGTCCTCCCGCAAGAGGTCCCCATTTGGGGCAGGGGTCTAGGGGACCCCTCGGGGGGTTTTCCCAACAAAAGGGCCAAAACGCCAGAGAGTGTGGGGAAACTGAAAGGGGTTTAGGGGGTTTTAAAAAACTCCCCCCCCGCCAAAAGTGGGGGGCGTCCTGCGGGGGCAACAGAAACCAAGTCCATGGGTGAGGAAAAAAAAAACAAAAAATTTTTTTTTTTACCCCCAGTAGCCCCGTTATGGAAAGCAAGTTTAAGGGGCAGACGGTGACTGCCTATTTATAACGGGGCCCAGATTTGTACCGTTAAGCCCGGGGGATTTTTTCTTTGGGGAGACACTTCGGGGCACATGATGGGGCAAGAAGATGGCAGCGTCTTTAGGCTAAAGGGCACCCAACAATGGGGGAAGCGGGAAAGTACAACAATTTTTGGTTTGCAGGTCCGACTTTTTTTTAAACAAGAATTGGGCAAAAAGGGGGAGTTTTCCCTGGGGGATCACCCTCCAGAGGGGATTTGTATGGGATCCTGGGAAATAAAACGGCTCCGAACCGGGATCACCCCCCTCTATGCCAAAAAAGGGCCCCCAAATATTGCCAGCGGGCCACTGCGCACAGTCCCACTCAAAAATTTTCCAAGAAAAAGGGGGTTTGGGGTAGCGCAGTCTCCCAGAAGGGAGCCCAACACCCGGGTTTGACCCTTTGGGGGCACGTAAAGGTTTTTAGCGAAAGCCCAAACAAGTTTTCCCCGCCACGAGCCCAAAAAAATATTGAGGGCTGCTGGTGGGGAAAACCAGACAAGTTGCATGGGTTTGGAAGTTTTGGGGTTGAATCAGTCTTACAGGAAGAGTCAAAAGAACCGACCCACGGGTAGCTGGGGCCCCTTGCCACTGTGGAAAAAAGGGGATTTTGAAAACCCGAAATGCCTCAATGTCAGGCCCAAGCGTTTTGCCCAAATTCCTGCGAATACCCTGCAAAGCTGAAGTCCATTTTCCCTTTGGAGAAGAAATCTCCCGGCGAGAGGGAACGCACCATGGCCGACAAGAGGTCGGCCGGGGAACCAAAGCAGGGGACGCCCAAAAGGGGGTGGGGCCCCCGGGACTGCGGAATGGAATGGCCGAGTGATTATGGTTTCAAGGGGAATTGACTGCGTACCCTTTAAACCCCGGGGCCCAACAAACTACAAGAAATACCTTCGGGAAATTTCCCCAGGAGGCGTTCTCGAGACATGAAAAAGACTTCGGGTGTGCTTCTCCCATCAAGCATGAAATCCCCACAGGCATCCCCGCCCTCAGAGAAACTTTACCGATAATCCCCCCAAAAAAATGTACCAAGAAGTGAAAGACAAGGGGCCCCATGCGGGAAAAAACGGGGGGATTAAAGAAAATAAAAGTCCCTGGGCCCGCCCCTGTGGTTTTGGGGGGGAAAAAAGAGGGGGAGTCTCGGGTTCGGGTTTTAATTTAAAACGAACAAAAATGCCCAAAACCAAATTCGTGACGCCTACCCCCTTCCCGATTGAAGAGTCGCTGTCCGCTCTGGGCCTTTGAAAAGGGTTCTTTTTGGGACCCCCCGCCCGGGCCAGCGATACTGCAGGTCCCAGTGGCTGAAAAGGGATAGGGCAAAAACACCTTTCATTCTGCCTAGGGGACCCTACATTCAATGGGAGGGCCTTTTGGGCCCTTTCCAACGCCCCAGGGACATTCCCAGGGGCTGATGGAGATTGCCCTTGGGACCTTAATTTTTGAGTCATGCTGACCAACCGGGGACATGTAGGGGTGTTTGGGGAATTTTCATTTGATGACCTTTCAAAAAAGGGCGGCGGGTTTCCCTGGAACGACTACGAGATCATGGGCTTAAGTTAAAGCCAAAAAAGTGCCAGCTTTTCCCAAGCAGCGAATAGAGTACTTGGGGAAATTTTGGTCACTTCGGAAGGGGTACACCCGCCTCCAGAAAGGGTGGAGCAGCCCAAAACGGGCCCTTTGGGCCATGGGTTTTAATTTTAATACGAAGGTGCCCCCCTTCCGGGGACGGGGGCCCGGGGGATTACCGAAGGTTTATACCCCCGTTTCGCTCATCTGACGGGGCCCCTTTAAAAAGACAAACTTAGGGGATAGGGGAGGGGGGCCCAAAAAAACCCCCCTATTGTGGGGACCTCAGCAGCAAGGGGTTTTTTTGGGAACAGTGAAAGAGGAAAGTGACCAGTGCTCGAATTTCCCCGGCCTTTTAATGGGGCGGTTCAAATACCCCCTTTCTTTTGAAATATTTGAGGGTAGTCACAAGGGTTGGGGGCTGTGTTTTGTCCCACCAGGGGGGGCGAGACGAGTAATTGCCTATCCCAAAGGGGCCCCTTTGCAGAGTCAGGGGCAACCCAAAAATTTAAATAGTTTCCTTTTAATTTGGGAAATTTTGAGGGCCCCGGGTTTGGGCCATGACGGGAAAAAGGTTCGCAGAAAAACCTGACAGGTGCGGGAGGTGCCCTTGCCCATGACCGACAACAACTCTGGGCGCTTTTTTGGAGAATGCTAAGCTTGGGGGCCCTTTCGAGCAGAGAGGGGTGCCCCCGTCTCTCAAAATACCCAATTTCCCCGGCTTTAAAGGGGCCCCGGCCCAGGGGGGGAAAAAAAAAAAAAAACCGGAATGCATGCTGTCCCCGGGGGTTTCCATTTGAACACCATCCGGGCACGTTGATTGAGGAGTTAGAGGACACGAATGCCCGATTTTGGGCCGTTCCCTGAAATTCCGGGAAACGTGGCACACTCAATTTGGGGGTTGGCGTCGGGGAATCCAAATGGTGTTGGGAAAAGACAGGGGTTTTGGATTGGCAAGAGTCCAGGACTTTTGCCCAGATTTACAAAAAGGGTAAAGGGGGGTTGGGTCCGGTCCACGGGTCTGGCCCCCGTCTAAAAGACGGGTCCAGCTGACTAAAGGGGGTTCAAAAGCTTTTGACAGGGGGAATAAGCTGATTTTTCCCCAGGGCCTTTCCTGTGCCGGCCCAAAATCTACTTAAAATTTCAAGTTGCAGCACCAACAACAGTTTGGGTTTTAATCCCCAAGTATTGCCACCGGGGCGTTTGGGGAAGCCCTAGAGAGGGGCCCATTTTAAGAGTGACAAAACCAAACACAAAAAAATGGCCCTTTAATGACTGGTGTACTGCCCTGACTTGGAATTTAGTAATTTGGGGTTTTTGAAAGCTTGCCCAAGGTTGGAGGGTGAGTTAAGAAAGGGCACTGAAAAAGCGGGCTCCCGTTCAGAAACCCCCCCGCCCTCTGCCCCCCCTAGACTCCTGATTTAAATTTACTATTGCAGATTTTTGGGACCTACTTCGGGGATTCAAAACTGTTTGGGCATGGGCGGATTTAAATTTTACTAAGTATGTCGTGGGTGTTTCCCACTAGGGATCAAAACTGCCCGAATCGCTGCTGAGGCGGTCTCAAAACACTTTTTAAAAAGGGTTTGGGTCCCCCCAAGGATACATTCCGACCAAGGGGCATGTTTTACAAGGGGTTTTTAATGAGGGGAACTGTAAACCCTTGTATGGTATTGAAAACATTCCCTTTTCACCCCATAAAAACCGCCCGGGGAAAGGGGCTTGTGAGCGGGTTTTAAAACCCCATGCTTATCCAATGGGTGGGGAAAAAAAAAGAGGGGAAAATCAGAAAATTTAAAGGGGGCCTGAGTACCTGCCTGGGCTGATGTGGGCCAAAAACAATAGGGTGCACATTACCCCCGGGTTACTTCCCACACAAACCCCGGGTGTTCGCGGGGACCCGGTCAAAAGATTTTAGGATTTTCCCCATGCCCAGGGCCGACAGAGCCACCACTGACCCCTACAAAGGGCCGGACACAGGAACAAACCCCCGCCGCCTGAAATGGTGCAAAAAGGTTGGGAAAAACGCCGGGAAAAAATTTTTGCATCTTAACCTGCGGCCCATGGCCCCAAACCGGGCATTTTTGGCCCCCCGGTGATCGGGGGATGGTCCCGGGCTAAGACCAACTGGAAAAATTGGGGTGGTAGGTGGGGGGGGTCCCATATGTTTGGGCAAAGAAGGAAAAAACCCTGCCAACCCAGCTACGAGGAAAGCCCATAGGGAAAAGGGGGGCCCCTCACAAAAATTTAACAAGAAATAAAAGTTGAAGGGGAACGTGATTTTTGAAGTCCCCGAAACTATGCCCAAAAGTACCCCAAAACCTTTCCAGCCCCCCTTTGTTTTAGGAATGGGGGGGCTGTCCCATTGCCGTTTTTCCCAAATGAGGTTCCAGCCCGTGGGCAATCTTGCCACCCCCAGGAAGAGTGGACAAAACCAAAAACCCCCAACCCCAGGGGAGGTGCCTGAGGCCCCGGGAAACCTATGGGCCCATGTAGGACACCCCGAAACCAACGCTGGGGACCCCCCCCCCACTTTGCACAAAACGATTTTTTGTGGGGGGGTTGTCTCGGGGACGGTTTAAATTCTAGTGGGGTGGGGATGTGGGGATAGTTGGGGCCCGCCCTCACTGTGTTTTCCCCGAAAACCCATGCTTTTACGTTTTGGGGAAATATTTCATTTTTATTCAACCCGTTTGGCCACAAGATCCCTATGGGCCCCTAAAAATGAGGGTAAAAAGACCCCCGGATTCCGGGGTTTTTTTCCAGAGACGAGAGGAGGGGCCTGATTGTCCCATACAACCCATTTGCAGAAGAGAGCTCCGGGGGAAAAAAAGGACAAGCGGGCCCAAAATAGGAAGGAACGTCTGCAGCCGGACCATCCGCTTCATTCATAGTGATCGCACCGGGGCAGGACTGCCAACCTCTTTGAGGAACCCCCCACCAGATGCCTGCACGCCAACAAACCCCAGAACTTGAGAAACCCCCGTTGTTAAAATTTAGTTTTGATTAGGTTTTAAATTACAGGCCACAGGGGGGGGTTTTTCCCCAAATACACCCTTTCCCGTTTTAGGGCTTTTGGGGGAAGAGTTTTTTCTAAACACACCATTATCTACTTGAAAAAACCCCTTTTTACCTGTGAGAGGAAAATTTTTTTCTCACAAGTGGGTTTTGGAGGGGAAAGGGGTAGAGTCCCTTTAAGTTGGGAAGCTTTCTTGGGGCTGTACCACGGGGGCGTGCAATCGTCCTACACATGATCGGGGTTCCCCTTGGGCTTAAGGGGGAATTTAAAAGGTAAAGGGGTTATCGGCCCCTTTCCGAAACCCCCCGGTTAGGGTGAGTTAAACCCGGCCCTCCCAAAAAAACACTTCTGGGGGCCGCTGGGCAGCCCCGGGGCCCAGGAAAAACATTTGTACAATTTTTGTTTGGGGGATTTTGTTCCCCCCAAACTTGTTCCAGAAAAAATTTAGTAAAGCAAACCGTTGGTTGAGCCCCCCGGTGTTTGGGGTCCCGGGTTTTTTGTCCGTGACTCGGGTGTATTTTCCCGGGAAACCTGCCCCCGGTACTTTACTTTTCAGAAAAATGAAGAAAAAAACAGCAATCCTGGGTAGTGTTTTCTATTTTTAAAAGCGCCAGAAAAAAAATTCATTATCTATTCCAAAAAAGTAAATGGAAAAAATAAATAAATTGAAAATAAAAAAAGTAAAATTGGGTGATTGTTTTTGGCATTTCTCCCCATCCTCCCAAGAAAAAATTTTTTTTCCGGAGCATAAAATATTTTTTTTTCCCGGGGCAATATAAATTTTTTATAGTTTTTTAAATTGGGTTTCCAAAATAATTTCAAATAAAATTTTTCAAAAAAAAAATTCAATTATTATCCCCGTCATAGCTGAGAGCCAAAACTTTTTTTTTTTCTTTTTATGGAGATAAATAAGGACTTGTTTTTTTTGCAGGAGGCCATTTTCATTTGTACCATATTGTTTTTTTTTTTGTTGTTGTTTTTTTTTTAAACTTGTTTTTATTTGAAAACCCCCTTTTTCCAAAAAACAACAAAGTAAAAATAACATAAACAATCAAAAATTTAACAGGTTCCCCAAAAGGGGCTATCATGTCCGGAAAAAAAAAAAATCCCCCTAAACTGGGGTTAAGCTGAAAGGGGGGTTCGAAATTTATATTTAAATGAAAAATTAAATTTCATTGGGGGCCAAAAGAGCTATTCCTAAACAGGAGATAAAATTAACTGGTTATTTAAAATCTAAAACACAAAACCGGTTTTGGTAAAAAATAATTTTTTAAAAAAATTTAAAAAAAAAATAAAAATAAAAAATTTTTTAAATAAGGGGGGGTTTTTAGTGGAAGGGACCCCGTGGGCGAAAATAACAAGGGAATTTTTTCGTGGAACTGAATTTTTTTGAGTCACTTAAAGTTCCCCCCCAAAAACCCCCAGACCCAAAGAAATGAAACCCCGTGCATCAAAGTTATTTTTAATTTTACCCAATGATTAGCGTGCAAGCTTTCAATCCAACTTTTATCTTTTTAAAGGGGGGCATTATTTGTTGGAATTTTCCTCCCTTTTTTAAAAAGTTTTTTTTTAATTTAACGGGCCCCATTTTTTAAAAAATTTTTTCCTGTTTTGTGCATTTTTTGCATTTTTGGGTTTCCCCCTTTACCCTTTTTCATGTAAATTTAATTTGATTAAATATTTCAAGGGTACCTGGGGGGTCTGGCTCCCGCCCCTTTTTTTAAAAGACATCGTTTGGTTGGGGAGTAGGGTATATGAAGCATATTAGGGAATTTAGTGCCTTTTGGAAATTTAAAAAATAGGGGGATGTTTGGGGGTAAATTTAAATTTGATCCCAACCTGGCTTTTAGTTTTTTCAGGTTATTTTTTCCACAATCGCTGGGATGCCCCACACGTCCATATTCACCATATTGGGGTTTATATGATACTTTGATTGCTTTTTATCAAGGTTTTTGGGAGGCAGAATAAACACAATACAGCAATCCTGGTGGTATTTTTTATTTTTACTATAATGGTATAAATGACATGTTAACTCTACTCAGCAGGTTGACGTAATTACAGCAATAACAAATTTCTATTTATGTTTTATGATTCACTGCTTTATACAATGAAAACACTATTAAAAAGGAAAACATGCTCAAGGCCATGTCCGAGCATAGTGATGTCACAGACGTTTAATCGGCCACACCCAGCCCATAGCACATGTAGCCAGCTGTAATATACAGCTGGTTCCATGCAGCGATTGTGCGGGCTGTGATTGTGAGCCCGCACTATCTCCTGGACATTCCCATAGGTCCAATGTTGAGAAGGTGTTAATTGTGCTGTTGTGTTTTCCATGTATTAGCATTTGTGTTACTTTTCACAAATTCTCCAAGAGATTGGATAACAGCCTGCTACAGATTGTTCCCTCTGAAGGTGGAGAATACTACTTATAAGGTATAACCAGTATGAGAGGGAAGAGCCAGACAGTAGAAATATAGCAAGAACAAAATATGGACCTTTTGCTTTCCAGAAGCTCATCATAGAGCACAGGCTATCCTTCTTTAACGATTTACTAGTGTAACTCAAAAATTTGAATAGTTAGTTTATGTCTGTAATTTAAGTCAAATAGAGAAACCCATATACTGTATAGACTCATTAAAAGAAATATGAAAATAAATAAATGCTTGTGTAATGCGTCTATGCAATATATGGGTTTCTCCATGTGACTTGAATTATGGAAAGAAATTAACTTTTCAGTGATATTCTATTTTTTTGATATGCAGTAGTATTTTCACTTGAATTTGCAATACCAGACATATCATACAGAAGTGACATTGTGGCATTCTGGATCAAAAATAGACCTTATTTTTCAATTTCAGACATAGCTGACATCAGTAATTTCATTGCCCATACAGCCAAAGAATCTGGGCCTCGTGCCTAGTACAAGTTCCTATCTCAAACTATATTAGTGGGCCCCATTTTTCTTCAATCTGATCGGGGCTCCTGGTAACAGTACTGCTGGTACTGTCCTGGTCTCAGGCAACCTTTTTAACAGTACTGTGAGAATGTAATAGAGAATTTGTATTTAACTTGTACTAATTGTTCTAAATCAAAGCGAGTGTAATGCAGTAATTCACTTTTACTGGTAAATAAATATTTAATGCTAATTTCAATACTCATTAGGTAGTAATTTCAGTAAATGTGCCCTCAATGGTTTTGTGGATTGTGGTAGTAATCTGTTTATAGACAAGTGAATTATCATGCTGGTATCTTAGAGCACATTCATAAAACATATATGAGGTTAAACACAGTGTATATTTATTCAATACATTCAATATATTTATTCAGCGCTAAATACAAATTTCTAAAACATAGTATACACTAGTTACATTATAAATAAGTTACAATAAACTTTTAATATTTCCCCATACACCAACTAGCCTCAATTGTTACTTCGCCCCTTACACCTCTCCACATCACAATTTTTATATTTTCAAACATTAAAGGCGACATGTAAGAACGGGGCTGCGCCAGAAGTCTGGCGTCTTTTCAGCCCAAAGGCTAGCAAAGTCACATTTGCTATATTTTTAAAGAGCCGCACTCCAGTATCAGGGGCATTACAGAGCGCCCGCGGCACTTTGTAATGCGCCTGATATCGGGGGACTTGCGGGAGGTAGGGCGCATTACAACTGTACGATTCTACACGTTTATGAACGGGAGAATGGCAAAAATAGGCGAATACTGCTGGAACAGGTAAACCAGTCTTTGTGCTAGAATGCACCTGATTTATGACCCGCAGTAGACCGGGTTAATAAATTTAGGGGCATTCTACACTATTATAATGCGCATAAAAATTGGCGTCAAAGCACCAAAAATCATACATGTCGCCCCAAGGGAATGTCCACACGTCATGGTTTTTCAGTTGATTTTTCAGATGGTTTTCAGATTTTGAAACTGTGTGAAAACCAACTGTCAATCATCCTATAGACATCAATAGAAAATCCGAGCGGTAGTCTACACAACTCGGATTTTCTGACAGTCAGATTTCACATCCGAACGCTTTCTAAAAAACTTTAAATATGCATCTTCTTCCAAACATTTTTAGGGCAGAAAATGTACTGTGCAAGGGTTAGGAGGACAGACGAATATGAAAACCACGACCAGAAACCATCCCCCTTTCTATTCAAAAAACGATAAATTACCGGTCGGATTCTTTAGTCACAATCCGACCCGTATTTTGTTTATCCTGGGAGGCCAAAAGCTTAAGCAGTTTTCCTGTCTGGCTGTTTCACAGAGCCTGCTGTTCACAGCCAGCTTTAGAAACACACTTCCTGTTACAGATACATTGGTAATGGAAAGGTTTTAACATTAGAGCACAAGACTGCAAAGCTCTAAAGGGTTAAAATTTGTCAGTAAGAAAGATGAACAAGCTCCTCTGTTGCTGATAACACAGCAGGGAGTGATATCACAATCCCGGCCACTGCTAGAGCAGAGAGAGGTAGATGGCAACCTAGGGAAGCTTGTTAACACAAGCAGGAGATAAGAACTGCTATACATCTGAAATGAAACAAAGTCACAACAGCAATGTATTTGGTAATAGTCTGTATTTGCCTTTGCCTGCATTTTTAAAGCTAATCAATGTGGTGGAAATACACCTTTAAGAAATAATTTATTTATTAGAATCTGTGTTAACCCAATTTATACCCTGTGGTAACCTCATAGTGAAAGGAAATACTCAAGTGTCGTCACCTTATTCAATAAATGTAGCCTAATATTTTTCAGCCTCCAACTTTTTTTTAAGTCCGTTCAAAGTTTATGTTATGAAACTGTATTTTCAGTCTTATTTACCTATGTTTTTATCACTATCCAGGGTACGAGGCTGCACATTCGCAACTAAAAAAAAATTCCTGACAAAATGTAGTATGTCCTAAGATTTTCCAAGGATTACAATTATCCAGGAATTTGGTGGTAATATGTTTGTTGCAAGCTTTCATATATTCATTTCAGGTGGCTTCCACATTCTGGCGTAGTTGCCAGTAAGCCAAGGCATACTAGGAGTTAGAGGGTTAGGTCTGGTCTATAACTAGGTGTAATCAACTTAGGTCTTTCAGTAATTATGCTGGTTGGCATGGACGGCAACATAACTTTTTTAACAGAAATAAGTCAACTGACAGTTGCATTCAAGTAATACAAAGCGTGTATCATAAAAATAAATGCAGGGACTTACTAATGGTCGATGGACAGAAAGGCAGATAATGATAAGGGCATGGATGGATAAGGATAAATGATTGCAATCCAGAAGCAAGACACCAAAAAACAACTGACTCTAAACACTAACTTTCGGTAACTTGGTCCCTAACCTGCCTCTAAATACAATCCTAACACCAGACACCTCTGGCTCTACCCTACCCCTCACAATTTCCCTACCAAAGTCCCTCACTAGACCCTATCCAAAAAGATTAAAAAAATCTCAAAGAGAACTAAGGAATAGAATGCACTGCAAGACTGACGTGGTAAACAGAAGCAACAGAGGACTAAGACAAATAGGGCTCCAACAAACTAGGAAAAGGTAACTACCAAAAGTATAACTGATTGCTATGGGCTCACAAGACACAAACTCCAGCTATCAGTGTAGACTGCAACCAGCCACACAGTGAAAATCTGCTTTACAGAGGGCTAGCAAACAAACACTCCTGAATAATGAAGCTTGCACGTGTGCATGGTCAGCTGATAGTTCAGAAAGTTATTTGAAGTAACTACATAGCAACAGCCTCATCTGATCTAGTAAATCAGAAAAGAAGAAATGGCAAGAGAATTCCTGCAGTTGGTAACAAGTCTGAGGTTAGATAAATGTGAAGTGGAAAAACAATAATAACAAAAAGACTACAAACTCTTGAAAGGAAGAAGGACAGGGCATTCCCAAAGGAATTTAATAGATAGCAAGATTTTAATCTGACTACAATTAGGGGAACATTTTACACAGCTTTCAGATTATTTTATACTGTTAAACCTGCATTGTAAAATATGATTCATGGTGGTTTGCATTGGAGGTAAATTTCAAGAGAGGAAATAGATGCTAATAAATATTTTATTTGCTTTTAATGCAGTGTTAGGGATAGCTAGTAGTAAGTGCTTATTGTGCAGCCTGCTACCTTTTGCTGTATATCTGTTAAATTTGCATCTGAATACCATTTGTGACAGTACAGGCTTCTATACATTTCAAAATAAAGGGTAATTCAGATCCCAGACCAGGCCACAATATCAATTCAGACCCCAGACCCTAAAATAACTCCAGAATCCAGACCAGAACCCAAAACAAATTCAGACACTAAGGGTGACATGTATGATCAGGAGTTGCGCCGGTTTTCTGGCGAAAACAGCGCCTCACCGATCCGAATCCCCTGTCGGACGCAGTGATGCAGTGTTAGGCGCAACCTTCGCCACTTTCGGATGCGCCTAACATGAAGGGGCGTGCAATGGGCGCGGTGTGGGCGTTCTGGGGCGGGATGCGGCACATTCGAATACTCCAAGACATGTATAATCGCGTGTCGGCAAAGTGCGGCGCATTGCAGCGCTTCACAGCTCCGACAGGCAGACCTAGTTGAAGCTGGTCTAAATGAGCCTGAGGAGGCGAAGTGAAGCGAGAATGTAAAATGAGAGGAAAAATATATACAGTAAGATTGCAAAAGAAAACAATCTCAGTTCTCAGCTCCGTGAGGCATGGAGTATGATTCTAAAAATCGTTTTTATTAGGTGTAAAACATTATCAGAAAAAGAGCTCAAACCTTATAAAAAAAAATACATAAATAAAATCACTTTCAAAAAATCAAGAACGGCGCTACATCAGGAATTAGGATCTTGGAAATTGCTGGGAAATACAGTAATTAAAATTCTGTAAGCGTTCTCATTGGTCGGCAGAAACCAGCCAATCAGAATATTTTCGTTAGCCAATGATCAATAATATGGGTGTAACGAAAATAAAGAAATAAAAATGAATTCATTCATTTCGTTACCCCCATATTATTGTTCATTTTATATACAGATCGGTACAACTTCGTGAGTCTTATCATTTGATTTCTGCCATGTACCGTTTGAGTATAGAATGCATTAGAAAACCCATAAGAGCGTTGCTCGCTCTCCCAGTGGCCCAAATAATCGCGCCTCGTTTAACTGAGCCCAGCACAAACCGAGCTCGCTCTCAATTTCTGTTCCCCATAGAACTCTATGAGATAAGTAACTCAGCCGCTGATGGGCTAAGCAGGACGAGCCCCTCGTCCCCCCCACCCATCACAGTACCAGAATATTGCCCATAGACAGGAATAACTTTTAGGGCGCCCTTCTATCGCGCCCTTCTTGCTACACTCAAAATAGACATACTACAGATGATTGGTGGATTCATATCTGCCGCCTGTGCTCAACCAATCAGCTCTTTTCTGCCTTTTTACTGTATTTTGAACTGTCCGCCTTTTCATTTGATTGGTCAATACTACTCATAGTTGTTTCATAGTTTCATAGTTTGTAAGGCCGAATAAAGACGAGACGTCCATCCAGTTCAGCCTGTTGTGCTAAGGTGTTGATCCAGAGGAAGGCAAAAAACCCCAGATGGTAGAAGCCAATTGTCCTCATTTTAGGGAAAAATTCCTTCCCGACTCCAATCTGGCAATCGGAAAAATCCCTGGATTAATGACCCCTCTCCAGAATCCTAGACACTATAACTTGTTATATTATTATGATCCAGAAATGCATCCAAACCCTTTTTGAACTCTGTTAGTGAATTCACCATGACAGTCCCTCTGGCAGAGAGTTCCACAGTCTCACTGCTCTTACAGTAAAGAATCCCTTTCTATGTTTATGTAGAAACTTTCGTCCTCTAGACAGAGGATGCTCTCTTGTTCTAGATACAGTCCTTGGTATAAATAAATCTTGGGAGAGATCTCTATATTGACCATTGATGTATTTAAACATATTTATTAAGACCACCCGAAACCGTCATTACTCTAAACTAAAAAACCCTAATCTATCTAATCTATCTGTGTACTGTAGTCCCCCCAGTCCTTTTATTATTTTTGTTGCCCGCCTTTGTACCTTTTTCAAGCTCTACATGTTTTTCCCTGTGCACTGGTGCCCAAAACTGTACATAATATTCCATGTGTGGTCTAACCAGCGACTTGTATAATGGGAGAATAATGTTCTCTCATGTCCCTCTTTGCCCTTCTAATGCACCCATGATCCTATTTGCCTTGGCAGCTGCTGTCTGACACTGGCTGCTACAATTAAGTTTACTGTCCACCAGGATTCCCAAGTCCTTCTCCATGTCACTTTTACCCCGCCTTTTTCCATTTAACATGTTAGTCATGTAATGGATTTTTTCCTCCCCATGTGCATAACCTTGCAATTTATCTGTGTTAAACCCCATCTGCCATTTCCCTGCCCAGGCCTCCAATTATCCAGATCCCTTTGTAAAAACACATTATCCTCTAATTTTGTTGATTACTTTGCAGAGCTTTGTATCGTCTGCAAAGATCGATATTCTACTGTGCAATCCATGTGTAAAATCGTTAATGACAAAAAACCTATCTCCAAACCTTGTCTAAGTAGGTCCTTTCGTTTTTTGACAATTTTTTTTAAAAGATGTAGAAATTTGAGAGATGAACTAGTAAAGAGCAGGTTGAGACATCCAAAAAATAATTGGTGGATAAAATCTATACCACAAGGGAATCATAAATGTGGCAGTTGCTCATTTTGTAAATATATGGCTCCTAGCGCAGAATTGAGGATGGGAGAAATAACCTCTAAGGTAAACCAGCTTATAACATGTAGGTCCGATTTTGTGGTTTATGCTATGTGGTGTAGATGTGGATTTTACTATATAGGGAAAACTATACGATCCCTATTTAAAATAATAAGGGAACACATTTACTCTCTTAGAACAGGGAAAGGATCCCCGAGGTTCATTCAACACATGAAAGAGGAAACATAAATAACAATGTTTCTGAATTACGCTTTGCAGGTTTACAGAGAGTGTTCTCTCCAGCGAATGGGGTAGATAGACGTACCTGTCTTTTACAATGCGAGGCTCAATGGATATTGAGGACCGAAGCCCTTGGGAAGAATAGGTCTAAATGATCGTAATGACGTTCTTCATTTTGTAGTGAAAGTATTTTAAAATCACTTATATTAGATATATGTATTGTTACATGTTTTTTTTATGGTGTATGTGATCCAAACAATGGGAAGTTTTAAAAGGGCGTGGACACGCCACTC
>JAODAL010067620.1:0-17213 GCA_025379985.1 Phyllomedusa bahiana | reverse complement strand
TTTTTAGAAAAGCAACAGTTCTTTTTTTCAGATCCTAAAAGAGTTCTTTGTCATGAGGTGCCATTTTGAACTTTCAGTGACCAGTATGAGAGATTGTAACACCAAATGTATCACACCTGCTCCTCATTCACACATCAGACCTTGTAACACTAGCAAGTCACATGGAGGGAAAATTGCAAATTGGGCACAATTTGTCCATTTTCGCACAGGGTTGTAATCAGTTTTCTTGCCAGCAATTTAGTCATTGATAGCTGTGTGTGGAGTTGTTTTGATGACACACCAAATTTACACTGTTCTAGAAGCTGTACAGATATAGTACAATATTTACAAAAATGTGAGGGTTGGATTCACTTTTATGAGATACTGTATACTTATGTATTGCAGTTACATTGTATATTTTTTTCCAGATGTCACAAGAATTGGGTCATCAATTGTTCTCTTTTAAAAGGAGACATTTTTCCTGCCAGGCGGGTGATTAGTCCTTACTGGACAGGCATGAAGGTTTCTATTGTTGGGGCTGCTCCCCACAAGACCCTTCTGCCAGCCCACCCTCAGCCAAAGATGTGATTATATGGGTAAAGGATTTTGTGTAGGCATCTGTAAAGTAACAGCATTATTAAAACCACAAGCAACCAAGCTGATGTCCAACTTACATCAGATCCACTGTTCTAGGCTAAGATCATGGAGTTTTGGATGAGGTTCAGTCACCACCATCATCGGACAATTACAAAAAGAGTCGCAATTCTGGCCTGTTCAGTAGGAAAAGATGCCTAACCTCATTAAGGTCAGGGTTGCTGGAGACCCACCGAAGGGAAAAATCTAACTTTGCATCTAGGGGGCCAAGGGAATTCAAAGCAGATGTCTTACCCAATGCTTTGCTGCTGCTTGAATTCACAGCACCTGAAAAAAGACTGTTCTTTAATTGACAGTTCAAACAAATGGAATATCTACCATGGCTAGCAGCCCCAAAGTGGATGTGGCTCTATCCAAGCTGTCCAGAAAAAAACACTGTGCCTTTCAAGTTTGCATCTCGTCTCAAAGACCCAAGGATAGATACAAGGATAGATTGTGCTTTTAGACATGGTTACCAGGTTGTCTCTGCCTAGCCTACGCAAAGATTGGATATTGCCCCGCAGCATACACTTCAAGCTTTGAAAATGTGGCTGAACAGAATCCAGGAGGAAATAGACTCTGGGATTCCAGAGACAATATGCTGTCCAACTTTAAGAATGAAAACAAGGCTGTCAACTACCTCTGGGATTTGGTGGGAATTTAATTAGGCTGTCTGCCAAATAGATGGATCTCTAATTCTGGCAACAGAGTAGTTTGGCTAAAGCCCTGGCAGACTGATAATCTATCCAAAAATAGCTTGTGTAACCTGTAACTTCAACCTCGTAAATTGATCAGCTTAGAGTTTAATGAGCTTATGAACCTATCAACATGACCTGGGGCAAAAGTTAGTCTCAAGTGAGATCTCCCAAGTCAAGACTCTTACATCCAAGATGTGATGCAGGACAACAGAGAGAGGCAAAAACTATTGCGATACGAGGAAAAAGCTGGAATTCTGATGCTAGGTGTATTTCATTTGGAGGATTACCTCTCATTACCTCTCCAAAATCGAGGATACCTGGGTGATACAAATAATATAGAAGAGTTGCTGTATTCAGTATACATGTCTTCCTTCAGATTGCTGCCTAGTAATCCCTCGCCTTCCAGAAACCAATAAATCATTCTTAGAAGCCACCACATTAGGACTAAGAAATAAAAGTGTCCTTCCAGAGATTCCAATACACCAAAGGGGTATGGGCATCTATTCCAGAGTCTAACTTGTACAAAACCCATCTGGCGATCTCTGCATGATTGTAGACCTCAGGTACCTAAACTAGTACATTCTAAAGAAACACTTCAGGACGGAAACTATAAGATTCATATTATTAGAACAGCAGAACAATGTTATGGTTTTCCTAGATCTAAAAGACCCTTATGTCCACATCCCACATTTTTAAGGATCTCAGTATTTCTTTGAGGCTCTCTAAAACACTTTCAGTATGCCTCTCTTCCTTTCATAATTACCTGAAGGTGGTTTTCATAATAAATGGGAAAAATCTAAACTCACCCACAGCTGCGTCCCCAGAAATTTTAGGTGGCCCCAAAGCAGTCATTAAGATTTTGTATTAAATTACGCAAGAAAAAAAGGGGAAAAGGGAACGAAAACAGCCCCCCCAAAAAAATAAAAAAATTTAGATAAAGCTTTTAAAACTGATCCTAGTCTGCAAACAAGAAACAATTCGAATTTAGAAAAATTTTAGGAATCTCAACCTAAGCAAATTCGGTTCCCAAACTGGCCAAATTAAAGGGGCATTTTTAAAACCCAGGAGACAGACCTACAAAACGCTGGCACAGCGGGCAAAAAAATATCAAGCCGGGCCAAAAATTGCTTCTTTTAAGGGTTTCTCCGCAGAAAAAATCTGTACCCCCAAGAGATAACCAATTTTTTTTGCGGATACTACCACAATCTATATAACACAAAGAAAACCCCCATTTCCCTCCTTAACCACCCCAGATTGCGTTTTTTTAAAGAAAATTAAACTACCCCTCTGACCCAGAACAGCAGATGTGCCAACGGCCCCTTTTCGCTTCAAGAAGGAACAACCATAAGTAACTCCAAACACATAAATCCCCCCCCAATGGGCTTACTAACGAATATTACAAATTATTTGTCCCCAAAACCTTATCCCCCCCCCTTACGAATTTTTCCGATCTTATGGAAAAGGTAAAGCACCAGCGAAATGTTAACGCCCTAAATAAAACCTTTCCAAAAGCGGGCAAACCCAAACAGGTCACAATTTAAACCCCCCAAATTTCCCTCTCAATAATGACATCAAATTTCCCTACTCAAAAATTCTGACCAACCTTTTAAAATAAGTTTCTACCCCTTTTGATTAAAACTGGCTTTGTCAAGAACCCCCCCAAACTGAGATGGGGGTTAGGAAGGGGATAGTGTAATGCGATGGCCACCACACACAAAACTCCCGCTTTTTTTTTCCCTAACCAAAAAAAGCCTTCGACAGCTCAAATTGGGTTTTTGTAAAAGAGGTTAGCTAAATTTTGGATTTGCAGGCAGTTTTTTACAACTGTCCAGCACTGATTTCCCCCCACAGCAAAAGTATTTTTTTCAGGGGTTTCTCTCAAAAACTATTCCCATCTCAAATGGCACCCAATAGTGCTCCCCCCTATCACCCTTAACTATGTTTTTTTGTGTTGAACCGCTGGGGAGAACCATTGGGGGGGTGCTCCCCCGAATTTCAGGCATTAAACTGTTTGGCACAGAACCAAAATTAATCTATTGCTGACGAAAATATTGATCAGTTACACAACCAAAACCCCAATACCGAAACTAAGGATATTTTTTTAATGAGTTTCTCATTAATCTCATATATAAACGAATGAAACTAAAACTTTACTTTTCCCACTAAAATATGCCGCCGCACACAAAAGGATCTTCCTCCTTTAAAATTTTTTTGGTCAAATGACTACTTTACTTATCTTGGAATAAAAATTACAAGTCGTGAAGAAGATCACAAAGAATCTAACAGATCTCCCGAGGCCCTTACAGCAGAAAATTTAAAACTAAAAACTTCCCCCTGTCATGGTAGCAAAAAACAACGTTACAAAATGCTAAATTGCTACCCAAAATTTTTAATAATCCAACCTCCCATTCCCCTTCCCTCTGAACCTTAAACCCAAAATACAACCACTGCTGGGTTTTTTCGGGGGGGTAAGAGGGCCCAGAAGCAAAAACGTAATTTTTATAGCCACTTTAAAAAAGGAGGGAGTCGTACCACATCTATTTCCATAATTCGCCGCATTCTAGACCCCAATTATTACCATTGGTCTTCACCACACAGTCAACGGGTCCCAAAGGGAAAATCACTACCATACCCACACTCTATAAAGATACCCTGATAGCTACAAAATTATTGGGGTAAAACCCCCCCAAACTGCATTTTCCTCACAAGACACAGGGCATTAAAACCGGAATTAAAAAAATAATCCCAAAACCTGGAAAACCTTTTCCCAAACCCCAAACTAGCCCGCTTTTCATTTCAAAGGATTAGTATTCCAACCCTGTCTTACGACGGTTAGCCGCAGGAAAACACCATTGCCGACAAATTTGAAGCAAATTTCCCTAAAACCCCTTTTCAGACTTAATGATATTTTTTCAGACCCCCAAAGGGGTTCGTTTCTACCAATACCTCCAAATAACAAAAGCCCTTACAGTCATGGACCTGGCCCGAGCTCTCTATTCCCACGCCTCCTTTTATAATATTTAAAAAGAAGGATGGGCCCACGGGCTTTTTTATACCCCATAACAAATGACCGTAAAAAAAATAAAGAAAAAAAACCCCCTTATGGGAGTTAAATGGGAAAGGAAAAACTTTTCTTTTCCTTTTCCCATGGGAATTCGGATAACGGTTTTTCTTTTCCCTTTCCAAAAAAATTCCAGATGTTTCCAACCACTTAGAATTGATGAAAAAAAATATATCTGCGATGGTATATCACCCCACCCGGATTTGCTCAATTTTTTTCCCCCTCACACTCTAATTTTATGCTGGAGAAATTGCGGTGAAAATTGGAACTCTTTTCCACATTGGGAGGGTTTTCCCCCTCCCTACAATCAATCTGGTCCCAAGTCAACCCCTAATTGGGTGAGGGACTTCATTTTCGCGTTTCCCCCCCCCTTTCCCGGGTTTAGCAGTTTTTTAAAATATTTTCACTAGATGTCTTCCCCCCTATATTTTAAACGGTCTCCAACCTATCCTCATACTACTAGAAAGTCTAAAGCTTTACACCCGGGGAAAATCTTTCCCATCCTCCCCCCCTCTCGGGGGTTATAATAGAGTTAAATTTTTTTTTTCCTTTTTTTTTTGGGGTGAGACCTTTCCTTTTGATACCCCGGGACGCATTTGCTAAGACTAAAAAACGGGGGCAAAAAGGGTTTAAAATTTAAAAGGGACGCCCCAAATAGCGATAACCGAAAATTATTTTACGAGATGTTTGACTGAAACTGTAAGAATATTTCCCCTACGTAACAAACTTTTTTGGGGGCACAATTTCAAGAATACTTTATATAGGGAAACCCCCCGGTTTTTATGTGCAAAGAGCAATCGTGACATTCTGAAAATGACAAAATTGTTATTGTTTTTAAAAACTTTTTTCATGTGTTTTTTTTAATTGGGCCTTTTTTATGCCCCTTTTCTTCCCTTCCCCCTTTTTTTTTTCCCGTTCCCCTTTAATTCTTTTATTTGGAAAATAAAAAACTACTTGTTTAAAAAAATAAATGGGGAAAATCTCAAATCCATCTGGTAATCCACATCCAGCTCCTGGGCTTCATTGTGAACTCTGTAAACATGATATTATTTCTTCATTCTGCAAGTTATGAATAACTTCTGCAAGTTACTGAATAAGTTAGTTCAAGGTATTTTGCTTCTTTAAACCTCCAAAACACAAACATAAAGCCATACCTACAGCTCATTGCAAACAAAAACTAAACCCAGTGGGAGGCAATTAAGCCCCAAATTCTACCGGGGAAGATATAACGGTGTAACGATGTCCCTGCAACCCCAGTATCGGGGGGGGCACCCCCGCTCCCCTGTGGCGGTGATCCGCAGCCCGGGTTTTTCTGGGGGCCCCACTCGCAGCTTTTCCGCATTTCCCTTTCCCGGGCCCTGTTCCCCTGGGTGCGCTCTCGCCCTTGGGCCGCGCAGTTCTGCACCAAAGTTAAAGGACGCGCCCGGGATTGTTTTTCAGGGGGGCCTGATCCTTTTTAAGTCCGCCCTTTTCCCTTTATCCCTGCCAAATCGATAGGCCCTGTCCCTTAGAGGAAGCTTTCCCCCATATTTTTTACTTATTTGTGACCATATCATTTGCCTCGTCCCTCGACCATAAACCCTTGCCTCCTGCCCTGACCTTACTGCCTGTCCCCGACTACAACCCTCTTCACGATTTTGTACCACCCCAAAACCTTGCCGCCACCAAAGCAAACACGCGGGGGTAGCCCCGGGTTATACTCCCCACAGCAATCCATCCCGTTTTTGCCCCGGGGTTCTGGTGAAAACCAGACCTACTTAGATTGGTCAAGTGGAAATAGTGAACTAGGTCTTGGGTACCTGTCTTCGCCACTTTGTATCTCCAAGACAAGATGATTGGTCCAGTCTGTTACCATGGGCAAAATTTTCGTATAATTCTCTGATTCTGATTTGCGGGGCTTTCACCTTTTTTTTGGTTTTTCACCCCCGTCCACCCCCCGCCCCCCTCCTCCGATGTTCCTGGGTGGACAATCGGTCCTGACCTATGGCCATATGGAAGTAGACACGCCGGTCTCTACTTCAGGCCCTGCTCGAGAAAGTTCAGCAACAAAAAGAAAAGACCCCCCCAATCCTTTCCTCCAGGAGATAGGTTTGGCTGTTTTCCGTACTCTGTTTGAAATTCCCCACTACAAGCTTGGTCCCCGGTTTTTTTAGGCCCTTTTAAATTCCTGAGATGCTAAACCTTGGGCCTACAAACTCCGGTTCCCCCTACATGCCATCCCCAATTTCTTCAGTTTTCCCCCATAAAACGGTCGTCCTTAAAGGGTTCTGAGGGTAGGGGTTTCCCCCCCATCGCCGTAGCTGATCCCCAATGTGTTTTCGGTCAAGGAGATTTTAGCCATGAAGACGGTTAAGGGGAGGATTTTTTTGGGTCAGAGGAAAGGTCGTGGGAGCCGGAAGATAATATCCCGGAACAGTATCTCTTGACGAAGGTTCTGCGGGCTAGGAAGAGGGGGAGGCGTAAGGGGGGGGGGGGGGTACTGTAATGGGTGTCCCGCGATCCCAGTATCAGGTCGCGGGCACACCCACACCCCAGCAGCGTCTCCTGCGTCGAGTGACTGTACAGCCCGGTCCTCAGGCTGCTGGCGCACTCGCAGCTCTGTCCGGCACTTACCTCGCCGTGCTCCTGTTCCCGGCTGGGCGTGCGCTCCCGCTGCTGGCCGGGTGCACGCTTGCCCCCTAGGGCGCGCGCGCAGTACTGCAGCCAAGTTTAAAGGGACAGCACGCTGATCCTATTTAAGTCCTGCCTTTTCCTTTAGTCCCTGCTGAATCGATAGTGCCCTGTGCCTTGAGAGGAAGCATTCCCATAGTGTCTATTACGTATTCTGTGTACCGTACCATTTGCCTCCGTCCCTCGACCACGAACATTGCCGCCTGTCCTGACCTTACTGCCTGTCCCCGACTACGAACCTGCTTCACGATTTTGTACCACGCCACGCATCGGCCGCCACCACAAGAAAGTCACGTCAGGAGTAGCAACCTGGTAGTACTCCGCCACAGTAAGTCCATCCCGCTTTGTGGCGGGCTCTGGTGAAAACCGGACCTACTTAGATTCCGCTCCCTGGCGTGGCTCTTACCATCGCTTGTGGCGGTCCAGAGATCCACTGCTGCTGACCATTACAACACGTACAGATAACTAATGAGTATTAGCTCACACCCATCCACTAGGAGGGCAACTGAAAAATAAAAAACACACATTGGATATGTACCAGTTCACTCCAGTATGTAGAAAAGTCAGAATATCATACATACTCTAAAAATGCAAGTTGCACGATTGCTGGCTTCCTTCCTATCACTTTACAGAAACCATTTTAGTATGAAAAGGTACATCAAGGTAATATATAAGCTGAGACCTAGAGTTCTAAACCATGTATCTCTATGAGACTTGCTTTTAGTTATGAGGAAGCTTTATGAACCTCTATTTGAACTGTTAGAAGAGATTTACCTATAGAATCATTCCGAGAAGGTGATGTTCATGGGTTAGCTACTGGCCGTGGCATCATGAGAACATTTTCTTATGTTTCTACATGAGAAAGTACGCTTGAGATTTCAAATGTGAATATGTTTTCCCTTTGTAATTTCAGTAGCACAAGACTCATTTTCAGAGGCAGAGTACCCAATCTGTACATAGTCAATTATCAGGAACTCTAGGGGCATAGATGTCCGGATGGTCTGGACAGGAGACCACTGTTCAGTACTCTTACTTAATCCACAGGTCCGACACTTGAGACAAGCTTCAGACACCATGCTTAACAAACCGGGACAGTACACCAGTCGTTGAAGCCACCTGTACATTTTGTCACTCCCGAAATGTGTGCCCCTCTCATGGGCTTCCTGAGCAGACTCTGGTCCCAATGATATGGGAATGACAATCTGTTGTCGATGATGCAGCTCTGATCGTAAGTAGATAGTCCAGAACAGGAGTCCCTGGGTATCACTCAGCTTATCCTACTGCCGCAACAGTTTTTGCCCCTCCTGAGTCAGCCGGGCATGCTCAAGACTGCACCCACCCGTTCACTTTCTGTAGATCTGGGAAACCATCTTGGACCTTCTCCCAATCAGCCACCGTCTTTACCAACACCATTGTCATCCCAGACTCAACCCCACTTGAGTGTGCCACATCCTGGAACATAGGTAACCAAGGTCGGGCATTTCAGTGCCCTCTAACACGTGGTCAACACTGTGAGACGGTAGTCTGACTGGAAACCGGGGGAGTGCATTGGCATGACCGTTTTCCTCCCTGACTGGAACTTAATGCGGAACTGATACTTTGAGAGACAAGCCACCCATCTCTGCCCAAGGGTTCCAAGCTTGGCATTCCCTAAATGTGCCAACGGATTGTTGTCCATCATGACGGTCACCTCTGCACGTGTCTCTGCAAACCTTTCAGTCATCGCCCACACCAGGGCCAATAGTTCCAACTGAAAGGAGCTATAATTTTCAGGATTGTGCTCCGACTCTCGTAAAGACTGACTGGCATAGGCAATTACTCTCTCTCGTGCCTCATGGACCTGGACAGCACGGCCCCCAACCCATGTAGACTTCCATCAGTATGCAACGGAAAGGGAGTATCGAACCGCACATAGGCCAGAATTGGAGCACTGGTCAGCGCCTCTTTCACCGCTTCAAAAGCCTTTTGTTGCCGTGGTCCCCACTCCATAGGGGGATTCTTTGGGTCCCCAGTCGTACCTCTAGCTTGTTTAAGGGACCTGTCAGATGAGTGAAATGTGGTATAAACCTTCGGTAATACCCGACCAGTACCAGGAGTGCTTGCACCTCTCGTAGTGTACACGGCCGAGGCCACTTTTGAACTGTCTTCACCTTACTGGGGCTGGCTGTACCCCTTTCGAGGTGACCAAATACCCAAAGTCCTCTAACTGTTGTTGGAAGAGTTGACACTTCTTAACCTTGATCTTGAGCCCATGGTCCCGTAGTCATTGGGGGACCCCACAGTTTAATGGCCTCAAAGGATTTTCCCGAACACTAAAAACATCGTCCAGGTAATCAGCAGAACTAAAAGTTAAATTCCCAGACATGCCCCCATCACCTTTGGAATGTCCCTGGAGCATTTGACAGACCAAACGGATGATTGAACTCGAGCCCCATAGGTAGAACAAGGCTTCTTTTCCCTTATCCTTTTAGCATGGGACCGAGAGTTTAAAGAACTTTGCATTATTAGAGTGGACAGCGATTCTTCAATTGTGGGATGGGGCCACGAACAGTCTGGGTATTTAGTTTTTGGTAATCTACACAGAACCTGACTTCCATCTTTTTTCCGCACCAAGACCACAGGAGCAGCCCAGGGACTTTGACTCTCTTGGATCACCCATTTCTCCAGCATGCTGGCCACCATATCTTTCATTTCCTGGTACATCTTGGGTGTGATTTGCCGGTACCATTCTTTGATGAGCATAGCATCGCTCGTAGGGGTTTCGTGCTCAATGGTAGAAGCACAGCCGAAGTCTTCATTACGTCTCGACAACGCCTCCTGAAATTCCTAAAAGGTATCCTCCAGCAGCTGTTGTTGCCCCGGAGTCAGGGCCTTGCAGTCAACCCCCATCTGGGCCATGATCACTCCGCCATTCCATTCTGCTGTCGGAGGCCCCAGCCCGACCTCTTGTCGGGCAGTAGCGTGAAGTCCTCTCGCCAGAAGAAGTCTTCTCTGGGAACATAGACTTCAGCAAACAGGACATTCGCGGGAATGGTCAACCCGCTGTCCATGACATTGAGGCACCTCACAGGTACACACCCATTTTTCATGGGGGCAAGGGCCCGAGCTACCAGTGGATGGTTCTGTGACTCTTTCTGTGAAACTGGTTCAATCAAGACTTCCAGCCCATTCAACATCTGTCCGTCTCCCACCAGCAACATCAATATTTGTTCGTATCGTGGCGGGATCTTGATCAGGGCTTTCGATGGCATCTTCACGTGCCCAATGGACCAACCGGATGTGGGACTCTTCCGCAGACTGCAGCTCCTCACCATCTGTTGTAGGACCTTCTGAGTTGTGGCCCGCTGCCAATATCTTGGTCCCTCTTAAGCATAGAGATGGTGATCCAGGTCTCTGAGCACATTCATACCCAGTGTCACATCCATACCCCTTCAGGATGGATGATCCACCAGCACAACTCCCAAGCTCTCTTCAATGTTCCGAATCAGGAGGCATACTTGGATAGACACTTTTGGCCTGAAACCAAACCTGCCCTAACTAGACTAACTACAGGCCTGCAAATAGTTCTGGATTCATTGGCATGCACGCGTTTGACCCGGGTGTACCTTGTGGTGGCCGGCAGTTACTGCTCTGAGTTGTGGGTCCTTTCTGTTGAAGCCGATATCCCAGATGTAGTCGCTCCTCTCAGTCCCTGGATCCCACAGAGTGTTCCTTCTGTCACGGTGCTTTCCTTGCCAACAGCATCAAACCTCTCTCTCTCTCAGGAGCTGCTCACAGTTCAGGAACCAACAGAATCAGGAGAGTTGAGTCGATCCTCGCCCAACATCTGTCCTCTCCTGATCTCTCTCTGGCCTTCACTCTGTCCAAGATGACTGCTGCCTTGTGTCTCTCTGCCCCATGTCTCAGTCTCTATTTTGCATAAACCAGATTCTGGAAACAGTGGCATCTTGTGACCATACAGCAGAATGCAACAGGATGCTTTACAATCATAAATTACACATATGATGTTACTGGGTATACACAGTGGGCTGTTCCACTATCCCACACAAAAATTAATGATCCCTCCGTCATGCTTCACAAGTTTCCATATTGTTTATTTCTTGACCTGTTGTAAATAACTTCTCTACTTATATTGCATTTTGTTGTTTTAAGATACTTTGAAAGTCCATGGGCGACATGTATGAAGCTCGCCGGGTCGGGGCGCGCTTTTCCGCTAGCTTTCCGGCGAAATCTGCGCCTGATTTAGGTCGGGGCTGGGGGGCGCTCATACATACTATGTAAAGTCCGCCGCGCCTCGCCAGTGTGTTAGGCGCAGTGCGGGACGTAGGCGCAGTGCGGCGCTGCGCCTCTGATTCGCCGCCGGAGCTAGTGCACTCATACATGCGGGGAAAAGTCCGCCGCGCCTCGCCAGTGTGTGGGGCGCAGCGCGGGGACTGAGGCGCAGTGCGGGGCTGCGCCAAAGATTCGCCGCTGGAGGTAGCGCACTCATACATGCGGGGAAAAGTTCCCTGCGCCTCGCCAGTGTGTGGGGGTGCAGTGCGGGGACTTTGGCGCAGTGCGGGGCTGCGCCGTAAATCTATTCCGATGCGAGCCAGGCTGGAAAACAGTGAGAAATCATTCCACATGTCAGTGCGGAGTATGAATCAAAAATCGCCTTTATAAAGGCGTTCAACATTCTCAGAAAAGAGCTGAAACCTCAAAAATAAAAAATACATAAAACCAAAATCACTGTCCAAGTATCCTAAGTCAAGAATTAGGATATTGGAAATTTGCCCGGAAATACAGTAATTCAAATCTGAAAACTATTCTGATTGGTCCGCCGAAACCGGCCAATCAGAAAAAGGAGCGAAAAGTGGCCCATTTATCCTATGGCCGAGTATTGACCAATCAGAATAGGACGACATGGCCCATTCTATAGCTATGGAAAATAATTGACCAATCATATTCAAAAGGGGGGCGTTCAAAATACAGTAAAAGGCAGAAACAAAACTGATTGGTTGAGCGGCGGGGGCTCGTCCAGCTTAGCCAATCAGAGCGCGAGCTACTTTCTCATAGAGTTCTATGGGGGAAAAAAAATTCCGAGCGAGCTCTGTGATTGGGCTAAGTTAAAAGAGCCGCCCCGGGAAAATTTTTAAACCCAAAGGGAGAGGGGAGCGACGCTCCTATGGGTTTTCTAATGCAATCTGAAATAACATTGTACATGCCCGAAATCAAATGATACGACTACAGAAGTTGTCCCGATGTGTATAACAAAAGTCTCTCTATCCAGACTAGAGGACCTGAATTATAATCAATGAAGATGATCTAGGGCCCACAAACAGTATCCTGGTCCCTGAAAAGAAGGGTCTCTTCCCACCAGCCTAGGAGCAAATATGTATAAGTGGGAGTGCATGGGCTCCTTATTGCAGTGCCCCAGAGCTGATGGTAGTACATTCAATAAAAAAAAAAGTAATTGTATGTAAGAACAAAATGTAACAGCTTTATAATACACCTGTTGTGATTACTGTATTGTGCTCCCCATAGATTTTAGGAAATAGTCAACAGCTTAGATTTCGTTCTCATGAGGGATGGAACTATATATGGCCTCAACGTATCTTAACACCTGTATAGTCTCTTTACCACTGTCAATTCCCTATAGTGTTCTCAGTAAATCATCAGTGTCTTTTATATAGGAAACAATGATTCCACAATGCCACAAAGTATTCTGTCCAAATAGATTCCCACCTTTTGTGTGATGGAATAAATGCACGATACTATCGGTTGTCCCTTTAACCCCTTCCCGACATTGAACGTACGCATACGTCATAGCAGGATGCGCATTTCTGCAAATGGACGTATGGGTACATCCTGGCGATCGTGCAGGCTTACAAGCGAGCCCCGCATGATCGCGACAAGGGACCAGTGGTATATTACCGCTGGCCTCATGCCGCATCACCTGGGGCTGGAGTTAGCTCAGGCCGCGGGTGTTTAACCCCTTAGCTCCGACGATCAATTAATAGATCCTGCTGCCTGCTCCCGTCGCACGGCAACAATCTCCCATCAGACGGCCCTGTGAAGTAAAAGTCACTTCCCGGGTCGTCTATGATGTCACCATGCCCACAATGCATTGTGGGCATGGTGATTGAAAGTAGCCATGGAGACCAGTATACAGCAGAAATGCTGTTTGCAGGTCTCCATTGCAAGAGGGATCTGAAGATTGCTATTACAAATCAACTATGGGGAAAAGTGAAAAAAAGTGTAAAAAAGTGAAAAACAATGAAACACAAATACGAAAAATAAAATAAAAACACATACACCGCCCTTTTCACCACCTTTACAAACGCCAATCGCGCCAAAAAAGATCAGATGTAAATAAAGTACCCATATTTGGTATCGCCGCGTGTGTAACTTCCTGCCCTATAAATGTGTCCAACTAAATACCCACATGGAGAACACCGTAAAAAAAAAAAATTAACTCACAGAATTGCGATTTTCGGTCTTCCCGCAGCACATGAAAGGGAATAAAAGGCAATCAAAAGCTCATTTAAATGTCAATTAAAACGTCAGTTCTTCCCGCAAAAAAAAAGTCCTTACACGTCTCTGTATACAAAAAAATAAAAAGTTATGGCTCTCAGAAGATAGCAATGCATAAATATTGTTTTACGCAATAAAAGCACTTTTTTTCTGTTTTTTAAAGTGCTTCAACATATAAAAACTATATAAATTGGGTATCGCCATACTAATAAAAACGTCAACTCATCCCACAAAAAACAGGCCCCTACACAGCTCTGTACACAGAAAAAAAATTTAAAAAATTTAGGGTTCTCAGACTGTGGCGATGCAAAAACGTGTTTTCCTTTTTTGAATAAAAGTGTTTTTTATAGTGTAAAAACAGTAAAACATAAAAAAATACAAATTGGGTATTGCTGTAATCGTATTGACCTGCTGAGTAAAGCTAGCATGTCATTTGTACCGCATGGTGACCGCTGTAAAAAATAAAAAACACTTCCAGGATTGCTGTATTTTGTTCAAAATGCCTCACAAAAACCTTAATAAAAAGCGATTGAAGTGTCATATGCCCCCCACATAATGGTATTAATAAAAATGTTAACTCATACCACAAAATATAATCCCATAATCAGCTCTGTATACGGAAAAATAAAAAGTTATGGCTGGCGAATAGGACAACATAAAAATGCAATTTTTTATAGACTTATTTCTGTTGTGTAAAAGTAATAAAAATAAAAATACTATATAAAATTTATATCATTGCAATTGTACCGAACCACATAGTAAAGTTATCCTGCCATTTATCTCGTATAGCGAACACTGTAAAACTGTAGCCCAAAAAACAATGGCGGAACTGTGTTTTTTACCTCCATTTTCATAGCCCAATGCTAAAAAAACCCATGGAACACCTGTGCGCCCAAAATTCACAGAACACCCCTAGATGAGATCCCTGAGGGGTGTTGAATCCAAAATGGGGTAACTTATGGAAGGTTTTACCTGTTCTGGTACATTGGGGGCTTTGCAAATGCGACATGGCAGCCACCAAAATCTGCGTTCCAAAAGCCAAATAACACTCCCTCCCTTATACGCCCTGACATGAGCCCAAACAGCAGTTTACACCACATGTAGGGTATTACCAAACTTGGAAGAAATTTCCTAACAAATGTGGGATGCTTTATTTCCAGGATTCCTTGTAAAAAAATTAAACATTTTCAGCTAAAATTGCATATTGTTGGAAAAAAATAATTTGTTCATTTTCACAGTCTAATGGAATTTTTTTTTTAAAACACTTGTGGGGTCTATATGCTCAATTATTCCTTAAGGGGTGTAGTTTACAATATGGGGTCTTTATAGGGGTGTTTATTAAGTCTTAGCACCTTTGGGTGTTCGCAAACCTGAAATGGCGCCTAAATAAAATCGTAATGAAAATGAGACCCCAAAGTCCGGTAGGTGCTTCTCCTATTCTTGGGCTTGTGGTTAAGCCAAGTAGTGCACTAGCGCCACATATGGGATATCTCTGAAAATGGCAGAATCTGGGGAATCAATATTAAGTTGCATTTCCGTGATCACATCTACCGTGTTCTGGTGAATAATGGATAAAAATTAAAAATCTGTAAAAAAAAGTTCACCTCCACTTTGCTTTAATTGCTGTGAAACATCTAATGGGTTAATACACTTTCTAAATGCTGTTTTCAATACTTCAAGGGGTGTAGTTTCTTAGATGAAGTCATTTATGGGAGTATCTAACATACAGGCCAATCCAAGTCACGTTAGAACTGGACTGGTCCCTAAAAAAATGTGTATTGCAAATTTTCTTGAAAATGTTAAAATTACTACTAAATTTCTAAGCCCCCTAATATCGTAAAAAAATAAAAGGACATTTAAAAAAAATGATGCCACCCTACAGTAGACATGCTAGTTATAAACTATTTTGAGTGGAATAACTATCTGTCTTACACGCAGACATTTTTGAATTTTGAAAATGGTACATTTTTCAAATTTTTCACGATACTTTAATATTTTTCATAAATAAACATGGACTTTTTGGACCAAAATTTTTTACTACCATAAAGCACAATGTGTTACGAGAAAACAATCTCTGAATCACATGGATAGGTAAAAGTGTCAAAAAGTTGTTCTCGCATAAAGTGACACGTGTCAGATTTAAAAAATGGGGCTCTGTCAGAAAAGCCAAAACTGGGTCCGGAGGTAAGGGGTTAATGGATTCAGACCCTTTTGTATCTGGGGCAAAGTGTAAAATGTGGGAATCTGTGGAACCTGCAGGGTCATAAATTCAAATTTACTTTTAAAGATAATTAACTGATCCATAAGTTCAAATAGCCAAATTACTCACTTTGGTTTTAAAATTATATTTTCCTGTTCGGGTATAAAAAGGGCCTTGATTTCTTCTCCAGTCAGATTGAACTTAATAGAATATATACACTGGTCCAGTCTCTCAACATCACTTGATACAAATTGCATAAAAATATCAATGTTGCTATTATCCTCCCGTGAGGATTTCCTTGTGTTTTCTTTTCAAATCCATAAAGGGACCCAAATCTGTTTCTCTCTCATTGTCCTCCATCAGATCCGGGAAGATATTATTCAGATATCCGTATATTGATGGCATTTGTGTAGGTCCATACTTGGAAAAAATCATGATTGGAAAAAAATTTTTTTTTCATGTTTATAGGTAGAGATGGGCGAATTTCTCAAAAATTCGATTCGTCGACTTTGGCGAATTTCCCGACAAAATTATTTTCGCGTTAAAAAACAGCTATTTCCCGGGTGCAGAGAACCTGTAGGGTGATGTAGAACGTTGTACCATGCTTAAATATGCAGAGGGAGCTTGGTTTGGTCTTCATACAATGCTGTGTTTTAGTATGACACGCACATTGAATGCCGCCGCTCTTAGAAATCGCTTCACTCTAAAAATTCCCTGGGCACTACAGGGCAAAACGACCAAAAAACTGAAGCGGGAATGCAGCCCGGGTAAAGTCATGCAGCGCCAGCTGGAAAAAAACAAGCTGAGGCTAAGATCCTACGATAGCATCAAAGAACACAGTAGTAGGTTACTGGACCGGCACAGGGCCTCAGCACAGTAAGGGGGACGTCACAAACAAGGGTCACACTCCCTGAGGCAGAGCTTTAAACGTCACAGAATATGACAGGGCCTTTTTCTGTTAAATGATGATACATGTAGGCCCCCCCGAATGAGTGGAAGGGTGCGGCGTAATTTTGCGTTGGGCGTCTCTAATCATTTTGCCCTTCCTTTCATATGTCAGTGTCCGCTTTCAATCGGTCAATAATCCATCAGCATTGCTAAGGCCAAAAACAAACAGGAGTTGATCCAAAAAAGAGATGAGCAGTAAAAGGTATATTTGCATGTCTTCTGTGTTCTGTATCCACTCCTGCTTTTGGCTAGACAATCTTGATCATTCCTATTCCTTCTGACAGTGAAAAGAAGGAATACTAAACATAGTGGCAATGTCATAGAGTGTGAGGGGGGAAAACCGCATTAGGAAACCACAGGGTGTTGCAGTGAGACAGCGGTCACTTGGCAGCAGCATGAGTAGGCCACAAAGTGGCACAATGAAAAATTCTGGAGGTGTCAGCAAAAAACAGGAGCCCACAAATGGGACAATGACCAGTGGGAGTGACGCATCAACGCGCAGCAGGGCAGA
>JAODAL010067619.1:0-17214 GCA_025379985.1 Phyllomedusa bahiana | reverse complement strand
AGGGCTGGGAAGATAAGCGTTTATCTTTCTTGGAATAGAAAAGGGTTTTTAAAGCCCACCACGTGGTGTTATCTCCCTTTTTAAAAAATGGTCACTTGGATATAGGCTCTGAGCCGTGAAAAGGGTGCAAGTGGACCTGAAACGCGTCGGTTTGCCTTGCCTTTTACCTTTTAATATACCCTCTGATGGAATATTTTGAATAAAAGGATTCCCCTTCATTTTTTGCTGGTTTCGCTTGTTTTTCCACTTATGGACTCGCCCCTGGCGGGGGAGGAAAACCCCGCCAGATTTTAGGAGAAGAAAAAGGGAAGCAGGTGCTTTACTGCATAAAGGTGAGCGATGCTTCGCTTTTTTTTTCAGGTTATCATGCTTGTGCTGCCCTCAAAAAAAGGGGGGTAATCTATGTGCAGTTTCCCCTTAAAAAGCTTTTAGAACTGGCTGTCGCGCCAGGATTCAGACATGTGTCCTAGGTTTTTAATTTTCTTTTTTAAAACATATTAAGTGCTTTCGTTCTATGTTATAAAACAAAATATACATTGTCCTAGTATTCAAATATCAATTGGTTCCAGAAAACCATCTTTTTAAAAAACCCAACTCAAAATGCCCAAACCAACATAATGCTAATGTCTTTTTTAAAATAGCAGATTCTTTGTGTCTGTTCTTAGTCCCACATGTACCAAAAAAAAAAGAAAGGGGGGCCCCCCCTCCCCTAGTGCCAAAAAAAAGAGGTCTCTGTCCATGTAAAAACAGCAAGGATATTGGGGGTACATTGAAAATCACAAATAGCTGCCAATCAGTGAATACTTTTCTAAAAATCAAGTAAAAGTTCTTAAAATTTGGCCCGGGTTTTCTAGTAAATTAATGTTCTGTAGATTTGCAGTGTAAGGGAATTGCATGTTAAGTGTGGTTTCAAGACACAGGCCCCCGGGAAAATATTGTATTCTTGCCACTGTAATTTAGGGACCAGGTATCTTTTTTACAGAAGAGATCGTTCCCCACATAAATTATACCAACAAAAAAATTCATTTTTGGGTTTGGCGTTATGAAGTGTTACATACAAGTTTCACTTATTGAAAATCTAGGGGAAATACACCCACCGCTTATGGAGGGGGCTCACGATGTTTCCCGTTCCATCCCCCCCGGCTACTGACGAGGGGTTGCCATGGCAGGCAAAACCCTATAAAGGCTTTCTGGTGCCATCCAAATTGCTCCTTGACTTTTTTTGCCATAGTGCAAAATGGAAAGTACAAGCAATTGTACCCCAAGTGGCAAGTACCCTAGGGGAATACATGAAGAATTTAAGAAAAAAAAGTTCTAAAAATAAAAAAAAAATTATTATAAAAAAGTGTTTAAAAGTTTAAAACCCCTCTTTTGTAATTTAAGAAATTTAAAAAAAAAAAAAAAGTGACACAAAAAAGGTATTTCTGCATTTGTAAAAGTCTGATCATCGAAACATAGCATATTTATTCTGTATGGTAAATACCATACCAAAAAAAAAAATTTCCCCAATGCGAAAAAATGCAGTCTTGATCATTTTATGCCCCCTTAAAAATTGGATAAAAAAGTGATCAAAAAGACGCTGTACCCCAAAAAATTGGTATCAATAAAAATTACCTTTCAGTCAGAAAGAAATGAGTTTTACGTTTTTGTCCTAGTGAAAAAAAAAAACAGTTTTAGTTGTAGAATGGTTTCTGCAATGCAAATTTTTTTTTAAAAAACACAATAAAAGCCCCACACATTTGGTATCATTGGAATCATACTGTCCTGCAAAAAAACGATAAAACCCATTTATACTCCCAAGTGAACCCCATAATAATGAAACCCCCCACAAAAAAATTGGGTGCAATTAATTTTTATTCACACTCCATGCCCATTTTGGGGGGTTTTCCCGTACTTTATATGGTAGGGTTTATGGAACCTTTACAAGGAAAATTTTGTCCCCCCCCAAAAAAAAAACCCCTCATCTTTCTTATAGATGAAAAAAATAAAAAAGTTATGGCTTTGGAAGGCGGGGGGGAAAAAAAACAACCATGATAAAAAAAAACGCTTGGTCCTTAAAAGGGTTTAAATTTTTCTTTAAAAAAAAACTTAATACTGTAAATAAGGGATCTATATATTTTTCTGGGTACGGTTCTGTTGTTATGGGTGATAAAGTGTGCAGATTGAATACAATGCAGCAAATTGGCTATATCAATTTTTCCCCAAATTTTTTCCCCAAAAATATTTCCCTTGTAAGAATTTTATGGAACTTTTGTATGGATTGTGTGTAGGGACTTGCATATTCTGTGGACATAGGGGGAAATTGGTGGTCATGCAGTCATTTATCTTTACCCTTTTTTTTTCTCTTTTAATTTCTTGGTGTTTGTTTGACTGAAAATTTAGCTTCCTTTTTCTTTTCTGTTTTATGGTTCGAGCTGGAGTCAGATTCTTTATCCTACTTTTGTTTCTAAAAATAAATGAAAAAAATTATCAGAAAATTTTAATACAAAATAAGTGACCATTTTGGTATCTTTGTCTTTTTAAAAAGTATGTCGCTTCAATATTTCTTGAAAAATTCCAGAAGTCACCCCATTTTGCATTTATTTTAGGTGTATTTGATTTTTGGCGCACAAGTGTTTCCAAGTTTTTTTTAGCATACTGTTATTATACAGTCCATAAAATTAAGAATAGGGGCTATCTATGACATTTCTTAAATTATTGGAGACATGGGTGTATACATAAGGATGGTGATTTGTTTTTTTTAAATTTTTAAGGGAGCTGCACTTCTTTCCCGGGTTAGACAAGAAACATTTAAGGGGAGTTTATCATCCCTCTGTCATCAACAGAAAGGTCTCCTCTCGGTAAATACAGTGGGAAAAAAAAAGTTTTTCTTTTTTTCATCGCCCTCCCCAAACCCCCTCAGTACTTTTCAAAGGGAAACATTTCTGTTTTAATTTTTTACTTTTAATGTTAAAAAAAAAATTTTGGGGTTGTTTTTCTTTCAAAGGCAACTTTCTTCTGTCTCCACTTTGCTGCCCCTTTACCTTACAGCTTTTTTTTTGTGCCTCTTCATGCCCCTCTGTTTTTGTAGCTTTAAAAAAACTTTCTTTTTTTTTTATTTTTTGCCTCCTTTACATTTTGCAAATTTTGTTGATCCAACTGGGGTTTTTCCTGTTTCTAATAATTTAATTACCATTATTTTATTAAATAATGTGACAGATTTATAAGGTCATTATTCATGCAGCGATACTAAATATACATACTTTATTATTTATCTTTTTTGGGCCGATTGGTGTTTGTAAAGGGGAAAAGGGCAGTTTTCGTGTTTTTATTTTTTGTCTTTAACTTTAAAAAAAAAATAAAATAAAAATCACAGTTATGTGTTATTACAAAGGGATCTGGATAGGTTAGAGGCCTGGGCAGAGAAGTGGCAGATGAGGTTTAACTGATAAATGCATGGGTTTTGCCTGGGGAGGAAAACATGATTACAGAATTTTCATGTTAAATGGAAAAACCGGGAAAAAAGGACATGGAGAAGGGGTTGGGAATCCTGGTGGCGTAAACTTATGTAGCAGCCCGTGTCAAGCAGAGCTGCCCAAAGGGAAATGGTCTGGGTTGTATTAAAAGGGGATAGATGACATGATGGAACATTATTCTCCACTATACAAGTACTGGTTTTTGACCCACATGGAATATTGTGTACTTTTTTGGGCACCCGTGCACGGAAAGACTTGTTGAGCTTTAAAAGGTACAAAGGCGGGCCTCAAAAATAATAAAAGGCTGGGTTTTACTGCAAATCGAAAGATTTTGCAAAGGGTTTGGGGTTTTTTTGTTTAGAGAAAAGACGGCTTCGGGGGCATAATTAAATGTTTAAATATATTAAGGGCCCTTTTAGAGATTTTTCCCCAAGATTTTTATACCCAGGACTGATTAGAACAAAGGGGGCATCCTCTAAGTCTTGGGAAAGAAAAATTTTTACAAAACATAGAAAGGGATTCTTTACTGTTATGAGCAGTGAAACTGTGGTACCCCCCCGCCCCCCCACCACCCGGCAGTTCTTTGCTGTGGTCTGCTAAATTACCCCTATCTCTCTAAATTTAAAAACCTCCATATCCCTGCCATCCACCCTGCTGGGTTCCCGAATTGTTGCCTGAACTCTGAGGAATTTTTGAGCCCCCCGGTGACGATACAAGTACAAACTAAAGTCCATCTGTCTGTATCTGGGCCCTTCCCGGTGAAACCGAAAGGTTTAACACCCCTTTTTTGGGCTTTCTGCCCTCCCCCCTTGGTGCCCCCAGCAGTAAAAGGGGACTTTCCAGGAGCTCACTTGCTACTTTTGGTCCCTGGGCTAAGTTGTGGATGCACAAATCCTTGCCTTTCTAGCACTGGCACCTAACATTTGACCTGAGGCAAGTTGGAAAAACTGACTAAGGTTGGTCCCATCACAGTTTGCCTCCTGACGCTTCAACCTTCATACCAACTTGGGGCTTTGGCAGCTCCTGGCTGCGATTTCTGTTGGCTTGTCCCTTCTTAAGTTGACGTGTTGTCTGCTGGCAGACATCCGGCATTTCAGTCTGGGACTCCCAGCCCCTGATGGTCTGCGGTTAACCCCTATTTTGCCCGCCCGAAACTTGTGCCTGGTCTAATTATAAACCCTGCAAAAATTTCCTCCCGCCGCAGAAAAGTCCTGAAAAAGACAGCCCATTTCCACTCCACAGCAGACTTGGGCATTCCCCGGAGACTTGTCTCATACATCGTTCCAATTTTCAGTTGAGTTAAAAAAAAAAAAAAAATTTTTATGCCCCTTGGGCCCCATCAACCGTTCCAGAGGACGCCTCCATTAACGTCCCACCCAAGAAGCGCCCAATAACCGTCCCCGCCGAGAGGCCTCCATAAAACCGTCCCAGCCAGAGAGCCCCAACATCAACCGTCCCAGACAGAGAGCGGGCCCCTCCACAACCGTCCCACCCAAGAGGCCTCCATCAATTTCCCAGCCAGAGAGCCCCTTTCCTCAATGTCCCGCCAAAAGAGCGCCTCCAATCCCTGTGCCCCCAAGAGAGCCCCTCCATCAACCTGTCCACCCAGAGACTCCCTCCATCACCTGCCAGCCTGGGATGCCTCCATCCTGTCCCAGCCGAGACTCCCCCATACCGTCCCAGCCAAGACTGCCATCCCCTTTTCCCACCCAGAGACTGCCCCCTTTCCTGTCCCAGCCGGACTGCCCCCTCCTTCCCACAAGCTCCCAAACCCCCTTCCCCCAGAAGGCTCCATTAAATTCCCACCAAACCCCCCTCATTTTTTTTCCCCCCACCCAGGGGTGCCCCACCCTACTGTCCGCCTGGCCCCTCATCAAAATTTAGCCAAACGCCCCCAAAAAACCGTCCCAGCCAGGGGACCTCCATAACTGTCCAGCCCGGAGGGCCTCCATCAATTCCCAAAGCCAGAGGCGCCTCCTCACCTGCCAAAGGGAGAAAAAATGTCCAACCTGTGATCTAAATTTTTTTATGTCTCCTTTTCCCCTCTCTGCTTCTCCACTCTCCTCACCTTATGTTATCCCAAATCCCTGCTGGAAATGATCTACTTCCCCTGGCATTCTCCCCCTCACACCGTCTGCCGCACCAACCTCTTTCACTGTTAATGCCCCCCGCCCAAAAACAAACCTGCCAAAAAAGTCTTCCTACTCCCAAACCCTATCCCCCCTCTCACTGCCCCTTTGGTTTCCGGGGACTATCCCCCAAACCCAGGGCCCCCCCGGCACTTTCCCACATAGCCCCTTTTGCCTCTCGAACAGATCACAAAAAAAATTCCGAAATCCCTTCAACCAGATACCTCCCTCGACCCGTGTCCCCCAAACCTTCCTTGGAGCTCTTTGGAATGCGCGGTCTGTATGTAATAAACTCTCATACTTTCCATGACTTGTTTCCACGAAACCTATTTCCTTGGTCTGAGAAACCTGGGGGCCCCCCTCTCACAGTCTCCCCTGCCGCATCTTTTTAGGGGGCCTCCAATTCCCCCCAACTCCTCCCTGGGGTAAAAAAGCTTTTGGTGGAGGCGTCGGCCTCTCCTGTCTGAACCGCTCCTTTGTCCCGCTCCACTCTCCCTTTCCCTTTTCACCTCTTTCCTTTGAAGTGCCTCGTCCCATTACGCCCCTCCCCCCCCCTTCCAAGTTGGCTGTTGTTCCCGATCCGGCCCCTTTGCCATTTGCCTTTCTTGCCCATTTGCTTCTGGTTCTCCACTTTTTTCCCCCGACATCCCCATATCATCTGAGAGTTTTCAAACCCAAAATTCCCCCCCCCCACTCTGTTCCAAAAAACCCCTTTCCTTGGTCCCCCTTAACCCTCCCAATGGACCCCCAGGAGCCACTCACAAAGATGGAACACATAGACCTCATCTTCACCCCCCTCTGCCCCCCATTGAATCCTAACTCTCCAACCCTTATCTTTCCACAACCCCGCTTACCCTTTACCATATCTCCTCCCCACTGCTCCTCCTGTCTATTCCAGTACGACCCGAGGAAACTACAAAATCTTCAACCCTCACACTCTCTTTACTCTCTTACACCTTTTTTCCACTATTCCTCATTCAAAGACCCCGACGCAGCACCCCTTTCTACAACCTACAAATCATCAGCCTTTACCATCGCTCCTCTCAACAAACAGAACCCGAAAAAACAAAGAAACCCCGGACCAGGGGCTCTACCAAACAGCTGAGACGAGCTTAAAAATTGTGAACGCCGCTGGAAGAAAACTCACTCCATTGTGGGTTTGCCTTATACAAAAACTCACTGCAGACATTTAAAATCCCCATGCCTCAGCCAAACGAACTATTTTTCCCCCACCTCATAATCCTCCCCTGTCCCCCAACCCCAGACAATTATTCAAAACCTTCAAATTTTTTTTCCGTTCCCCCAACCTCCTCCCCCCTCCCTTCTTTCAGCAGTGACTTTGCCTTCACTTCTCCTAGTCAACCTCATCAAAGAAAGCTTCAGCCCGCAGTCCCACACCCTCCCTTACCCCTTTTCAACCTGCTTTCCCCATTAACTTGCTTCCCCAGGTCACTATGAAACTCTCCTCCTTGCTGTCCAAATCCAACCTCCTTCCTGTAGTCTTGACCCCTGCCATCCCCTATCCAGACCTCAGTGCTTTATCATCCCAGCACCGCCCTTCTTCAAAACCCCATCAATAACCTTGGCATCTTCCCTTCTGCCTTTAAACATGCTATATCACTCCAATCCTAAAAAAAACAAACCCTTGACCCCCTTTTCTGTCCAACTATCGCCCCATTTTTCCTGCTCCCTTTTGCTTCCAAACCCCCCGAGCGAAATCTATCTTAGCTGTCCCCATTCTCCTCCAACTTCTTCTTGACCCACTAAATCTGGTTTTGACCCACCCTCTACCCAAAAAGCCCTAACAAAGGGAAAAAGATCTGTAACTGCAAAGCCCCATGCCACTACTCTGTGCTCCTCCTCTTGGACCTGTCCTTTTTCCTTTTACACTGTCGCCATTCCCTCTGCTACAAATCCTCTCCTTCCCTCGGCTCACGGACTTGGCTCTTTCCTGGGTCTCCCGACCCCACTGATCGGCTTTCAGGTCTCTCATTCTGCTGACCTCCTCCCCCCGGCCCCTTTGTTGGTGTCCCCCCTGGGTCAGTCCTGGGTCCACTATTTCTCTTCTACACCCTTTGGCCTCGGTCGCTATAGCCTCCTGGCTTTCATTACCCCTGTTGTGATGTTTCCCCCCAAATTACATCTTGGCCCAGATGAAATTCTCTACTTCCCGGATCCCTGACTGTCGTCCTCCATTTCCTCCTTCTTCTAATCACGTTTCCTAAAATAAAATTTTGGAGAAAACAGAACCATTCTTTCCACCATCCAACTCTACCCCCGCCCCTGATCTTTCCATTTTAGTCAAACGGCTTTTACTTTTTTACCGGCCCACAAAGTCGCTGTTTGGGGGAATCCTAGACTTGCTTTTTTTTCAAACCACAATCCCAAAAAATCACCTCTGCCCGCCGCCTCCACCCGAAAAAATTTTCTCGATCCCCTCATTCCTCGGCTATGACATACAAAAATGCTGGTCCATGCCCTTGTCATCTCCCGCCTGATACTGAACATCTTTCAGTGGCCTCCCAGTAGCACCCTCGCTCCCCTCCCAATCCACCCCCACTTGTGCCCCTTTATCCCCCCTCTCTCCCCGCTACTCCTCTGCCCCTCCCCTTGCCAATCCCCCACTGGTTCCCCTTGCCAGGAATTATTTCAAGCACTATCCCTGCCTCAAGGCTCTCCCCGACCTTCCCCTCCCTAACTCTGCCCCTAATTCCAAATATCTCCCCCCACGATCTCCGTCCACACAGGAACCCTTTTCCTGTGCTCTCCCCTTATCAGCTCCCCACAAACCCGTCTCCCGACTTCTCCCCTGCTTCACCCCACTCTGGAACTCATTTCCCCAACACTCAGATCTCCTCCACTTTCACCAGCCAAAGCAACCTGAAAACCCATTTTTTGGTTGCCTTTAAAACCCTTTACTAAACTTGTCATACTTCCTCCCCAGACATGTCTGCCCCCCCACCTCCCGTCTCTTCCCCCCTCCTTGTAGTTTGTAAGCCCTGCGGGTGGGGTCTCTCTCCCTTGTGTGCCCCAAATTTTCATTATCCCTTTTCACTGTATCTTTTGATTATGTAATGTATGAAAACCCCTCGAATGTACACCCCCCTGGAATAAATGGCGCTTTAAAATAAATAATAATAATAATTTATATTAAATTTTCTTCCCCGAGGAAAATTGTCTTAGTAAATTTTACAAACGAGTTCAAGAAGGATTGGATGTTTCTGAAATGTGATAAAATAACAAGTTATAGTGACTGGGATTTCTGAAAAAGGGGTTTTCTGGATAAAATTTCTAGATGTAAATAACAAGTTATGTGACTGGTTTGGGGAAGGGTTTGGGTTTTCTTTTAGATGAAATATAACAAGTCATATGACTAGGATTTGGAAAAGGGGTTGGACACATTTCTAGATGGTATATAACGTTATAGGCTAGGATTTAAAAGGGGGGTTTTGACCCAGGTTTTATTCCGATGCTAGTTTGGAGTCGGAAGGATTTTTTTCCCCCAAAAATTGGGGACAATTGGCTTCTACTCACGGGGGTTTTTTAATTCCTTGGATCACACTTTAACACTTTAGCAACACTTTAGCAATGGGTAAAAGTGGATGGACGTAGGGTCTTTTTTTCAGCCTGCAAACTATGTAACTATGTAACAGTTAATTTACTTTTCTCCATAGTGGACTTGTATCAGTGATCTTCAGAACATTGATACAATGGAGAACAGTACATATCATTACTGCTGAGTATTGAGCTCCATGGCGACTGTCAATCACTATGCCCGGTCATGTCCACAGGGTGTGGCCGGGCCTAGTGCAAAAACGGCCCGGGGAATTTTTTTTTATTAGGGTATGTTCAACGGTTATTTTACGCATATTTTCAAAAAGGGATTTCGCCAAATTTGCGTTTAATGCGGCGAAATTGTGGCCAAAATTACGGTTTTCATAGCTTCATGTCTTCCCCCGGGAAGGGGCACCCTTTCGAAAAAATCCACCGGGGGGGCCGGGGCCCCAGATATCAGGCGTTGGGGGAAATTATTGCTGGGGAAAGCCCCCCCCTTTTTTTTTACCAACACTCAAGTAGGGAGAGCGATCGGGCCTGATGTTCTTCTCTGCGGTCTAAAAATGTATTGGAAGTCAAGGCGAGAAGAAGAGGACCACCTGGGTTGACGGGATTTTAGGCGTTGGGCCGATTTGGAGGTACTGAAGATTTTTTTGGCAGAGTAAATGGGAGGGATACCGTGTCCTCCAGAAAAATAAAGCCATTCCCTTAAGGCCAGCTGATGCGAAACTCCCGATCCCGTGGGTTTTTAAATTTTTCCCGTGGGGGGGGAAGGTTTTTGGAAAAGAAGGCACAGGTGCCATCTTGCCCCTTTTGGTCCCCTTTTGCGTAGAAATTTCGCCTGCCCTGACGAGGAGGGGATCCACTCCCCGAAAGATGGCTTTCGGTATCGGGTTTTTGGGCGGACTAATGCCCTTTTCGGTCTCTGGGCGGCCCACTGCCTCGGGTTGGTGTTCTTCTTAGTAAGGCATGATCGGTGCCCACCCAAAGTGAAAGTGCGAATAAAACTGTGAAGAATTAGAAAAAGCCCAGGAAGCGTTGTTGGCTCTTTGACCCCGGCCTAGGCCCCCTGAAAAAAACGGCCAAACAACTTGGCGGATCCATTTTGTTAACCCCGGGATGAGATATAGAGATCCCAAAGGAAATTTGGGGGGGTTGGTTTTGGTGGGAAGGGGCCATTTCTTTTTTTGGGGCCTAGAGGGGGTTGGCCTTTGCCGCTCTAACCCAGGTGGACAGGGGGGAGCTTTGAGCTCCAAATCAAAAGAAAACCCCAAAAATTTGTCGTCTAGGTAGACCCCAAAACAAGTTTAGGGAGACCCCCGGAAAATTTTTTTTCCTTTAAAATTATTGGAGGGACGGCTGGGGGGTTCCCACGTTTCGGGGGGTTTGACGAGGTACTAAAATTTTGTCTTTTCCCGGTTTTTTTAAAAGAAAGGTTTTCCTCCATTCCCCCCGGAATGCGGTTGGGGTGGAGGCCCCGGGGGGTTTTTTTTGAGAAAATTTTTTGCTCCAGGGGCCAGCCCAAAAAGTTTTTTGGACCCAATGGAAAGGGTTTGGGTTCTTAAAAGTGATTTTTTTTAAATTTTTCCCCGTTTTTTAGTAAATAAAAGGGGCCCCCAGGGGGGCCTCTTTCTTTGTAAAAAGAAAAAATTCCAGCCCCCCCCGGGAGAGGGGGGATTTGTGTTAAACCCCCTTTTCCCCTGAAGGTTTTCCCGAATGTGGTCGACATGGCCTGGGTCCCCGGAAAAGCAGCGGGTAGCCCCTTTCCCCCTGGGAGGCCCGGGTTTTTCCCGGGCAGTAAGTAAATTTCGGGCATTCGAAAGGGGAGTTTTTGGGGGCGGAAGGGTCTCGGCCTGCTTCTCAGAGAAGCGCCCGAAAAATCCCGGTTTTCCCGTGGGAAAGAGGGCAGAGGCTGGAGGAAGGTTTGGGAATTTAAAGAAGGGAGGCAACCAGGCGGGGTGCTACCAGGAAGGGTTTTTTGGCTTTAGGACCCCAGCCCCGGGCCCTGCCTGTCTTCCAATTGGGCTTAGGGGCATGGCGCTGCGCCCGGGAACCCCCCAAAACGGGAAATCATTTAAGGAAGATGAGACAGCATTTTTAGAGGGGAGATTTTTCTTGTGCAGGACGCCCAGTGGAGGGTCACCGGTTTTTTGGTCCTGAAACCAAAATTGGTGTCTCCATGGACCCCCCCCTTTTGTGACCGAGGATATCCCCAACGGCTTATCCATTTTAAACCCTTTTTTGGAAATGTTTTAAAACCGGGAAAACCCCAAGGGCGGCGTGGAAAAAAAAATTTGGGCGGAACCGGGCCCAGGGAAAAGCAGGAGTTTGGAATAAAAGCCCCGGAGTTTTTTCCTGATTCTCCACCGGCAATGTTCAGGCGTGGGGGATAAAGTTTTCATTTTTAGGGTTTGGCCCCCAACAGGGCCCTTGGGGGCGGCTTTTTCCCAGATTTTTGGGGGCAAAGGGACGCCCCCTTTGGGAAAAAATTATACAAAAAATGGGCAGTACAAAACCACAGCTTTTTCTGCAAGCCAAAAGAGTTTAATCCCTTGTTGGGAAATTGGGGCCTGACCCACCGGGTTTGGGCTTTTTCCCCAAGGGGTAAAGGAAGCGGCGTGGAGGCCTCTGGAAAAACCCCGGACCCAAAAGGGGTGGCAGAGGGCCCTTTGGTCGCCCCAAAGGGATCCGTTTCTTGGCAAAGTATTTTTGGCCTCTCTGCGAAGTTGCACGTCTTTGCGGGTGGCCAGGGGATTAATTCGCTTAAGGAGGCGGCAAATCTTTCCCTTCCCAAGGGCGCCCTTTAAAACCAATGCTGGAAAGGCCCTTTTTAAAAGGTGGGGCCCCAAGGGTGGGGGAAACTGTCCCTGATTAATTTTTTTTCCGGGCCCGGGGATTCGCCCTGGCGCAGGTTCAAAAAGGCTTTTCCCCACCACAAAATTGCCCTTTTTTTTGGCTCTCAAAAGGGCACTGCAAAATTTTTTGAGAGGAAGGAAATAAAGGCCCGGGCAGTCAACGGAATCGCTTTTGTCCCAGAGAGGTTTTTAAGCCAAGCCCGGGGCCTTCCCGGGACAACAGGCTGCCCACAAACCCCATTTTTGGAAATTTGGGTTCAGAAAAAAATTTGGGTCCCCCATTAATCGATGTGAATGGTGAGGGGTTGAGGAAAATCCCCTGCGGCTTGGGGTCCCCGTCAAATTTGGGGGGCCCAGCGGAAAAACCCGAATTTGGGGGTCCAACAGAGTCATTTGGCATCGCTGGGGGGGGGAGCGGCCCCGGGGGAGGGGTTGGGGGATGCTCCTAGGGGGGTGCGAGTGTGCCCCAGGGTGGTCAATTGATCCAAGTTTTTGTTGGGCCTGCTGGGCCATTTTCCCTTTTTTGGACTGTCGGGAAACCCCATTTGAGAGGGTGCCACCATGGGCAACGGTACCTTGGCTGGACCCAGGCCGGATCTTACGGGAAACGTTTCCGGACGTAAAAGTGGGCCCTTGGGACCCCCGGGCAAGCGATAATTTTAAACCACCCCAGGGGGGGGTTTTTTAAGTAGGCCCCCCGGTTTTTTCCCCAGAGCCCCCCGGGGCCAAAAAGGGAATGGACTTGCTGTGGCGTGAGTTCCAGGTCGCTACCCCTGCCCGCGACTTGCTTGGATGGCTAGCCGAGGTTTTAGCGTGGTACAAAACTGAAAGGCCCAGGCTCGTATTTCGGGGGACAGGCGGGAAGGTCAGGACGGGAAGCTTTGGTTCGGGTCGTGGACGGGCCCGGGAAAAGGTTCGGGGGAGGCGGGCAGAGGTTGTTGAACGGAGACAAAAGGCCCAAACGGAAACGGTAAAGGGGATAAAAAAACAAGATAAACAGGGAACGCTTTCTCAAATGGGCAAAGGAAATAAAGGGGAATCTGGTGGGAGTGGGGGAAAAGGCCCCCCAGGAAATTTTAGAGGCAGCGCCCGGCAGTTACCCCAATTACCTTCGCGCGGGTGGGGGTTGGACAGCAGGAGGCTGCTAAAAGACACTGGGGGCCCCGGGCCGGTTGAGTCCCGGGGCCCCACGTGGGGGGAGTGCGGCCTTTTTGGGGGGACACCCGGGCAGGGGCCCGGCACTCGTCCTTTTAAAGCGGGGGCACAGACAGGGTGCGACGCCGCCTCGGGGCCCTTTTGCCCCAAATGAGGTTCAATTTTGGGTAAATTTTTTAAGTTCTGCTTTGGGGTTCGAAAAATTTCTACGGGCCCTCATATGTCCTGGGGGGAGAAAAAATGGGAGAAACGCTTGTTGAGAAAAGACCCTGGGTTTTTCTTTTTGGGTTTCCTTTAGACTACGGGAACGGGGTATCCCCTCTGTTAATTGGAAAGGGCAAGATATTGGGGTTGTTTAAACCCCCTTTCCCGACATAGGACGTATAAATTTAGCCTAACCCGGGGAAGTGATTTTCCGAAAATGAAGTATGCAAAAGGGCCCTGGCGACCCGCGCGGGGCATCCCCAAACCATGGGACCAGGGGTTTAAATTACCACTGGGCCAAATGCCTTTAATCCCCCCGCGGCCGGGGAGTGAGCTCCCCCCCGGGGCGGGTCTGTGAAAAAATGCTTCTTTACCGCACCCTTTTTATGGCTGCGTTTAATGAAAGCCGCAGGCAGGAGGGGGCGAGCTCCTCCTGCCTCCCTTCCCCGGTGGTTTCCCGGGAACTGCGTTCAGCAGCAAATCTTCCTACCTGATGGCCCACGGGAAGTGAATGGCATTTCCCGGGGTCATTTTCTGTGTTTTTGCCCGCATGCAAATTGTGGGAAATGGGGGACAGGTTTTTGGGCATGGCGTCAGTACACAGTACTAGTACTGTGCACTGGCCTGCCTTTTTAACAGCAATTGATGATTGCTGTTAAAAGGAAAAGGAAAAAAAAAAGTGAATAAAAAAAGAAAAATTTTAAATGTCAAAAGTGAAAAAAAGTAAAAACAAAACACAAAAAATTTTAAAATAAAAAAAATGAAAACACCGCCCTTTTTCCCCCTTTAAACAAATGCCAATCGTTTCAAAAAAAGTTTAAAAAAATAAATAAAGTCCCCATATTTGGTTTTGTTTCGTGCAAAAACGACCCCCCCTATAAAAATTTTATTTTTAAATTACCCCGGTAGGTGAATTTCCCGTAAAAAAACAAAAAAAAAAAAACCAGTCCACAAATTTGCGATTTTTGGGTACACCCTGAAAGCACTTTAAAAATGGAAAAAAAAGCGATCAAAAACTCTTTTAAACTCCCAAGTTGTACCCAATTTAAAATTCAGTTTTCCCCCCAAAAAAAAAAAAGCCCTTTTATCACGTCCCTGTATACGAAAAATTAAAAAAGGGTTATGGCTCTCTGGAAGTCCCAGCGATGCTTTAAAGTTTTATTTAACAAAATATAAATAGGGTACCACCAAAAACCCTTTATCAAACCCCGAAAGTAAAGCTAAATGGTAAATGGATATGCACGGTGGCGGGGGAAAAAATTTAAAAAAATAAAAAACATTTTTTATAGGATTGCAGTATTTTCTTCCCCCTTCCCCTTCCCAAAAAACAGATTTAAAACTGTTCAAAAATTTCTTGTCCCCCAAAAAATGAAAACCAAAAAAAAAACCGTAAAACCTTTTCCCCGCAAAAACAAGCCCCTAACAGTTCCTTACAAAAAAATAAAAAATTTTTATGGCTCTCAGACTATGGGGATGCAAAAACGAATTTTTAACTTTTTAAATTTAAAAGTTTTTTTTTGGGGGTGTAAAGCAGTAAAACATAAATAAAATATAAAAATTGGGTTTTTTGCCTTTTAATGTTTCCCCCCTGCTGAGTAAATATTTGTATTTAGTTATACTGCCCCGGGCCCGCTTTTAAAAAAATTTAAAAAAAAAAAACCACTCCCCGGGAAATTGCTTTTATTTTTTTCCCAAAAGGGGCCTCACAAAAACCCTTGAAATTAAAAAGTGATACAAGCCGGGCATTTGGCCCCCCATAATGGTACAAATTTAAAAAAATGCCCAATTCATCCCCCAAAAAAAAAACCCCAAAATCAGCCCGTTTTACAAGAAAAGGGGAAAAAACTTTAAATGGCTTTTCAGAGCAGGAAAAAATTAAAAACGAAAAATTTTTTTATAGCCCGGATTTTCTATTGTTTTAAAGAAATTTAAAAAACAAAAAAAAAAAAATTTTATATAAAATTTTATCATTGAAATTTGGGTCCCGACCCCCATAGTAAAGATACCCTTTTTTATTTTAATATGAAAACCGGGAAAAAAAAAACAATGGCGGAACGGGTTTTTCCCCCTCATTTTCATAGCCCCAAGCAAAAAACAAAAAAAAAATTTTTGGAAAAAACTTTTGCCCCCCAAAATGTCCCAATACACCCTAGAGGGAGATCTATGAGGCGTTTGCGGGTTTCCAAAATTGGGGTGACTTCGGGAAAAGGTTTAAAAACCTTTTTTCTGGAAATTTGGGGGCTTTGAAAAATGCGACATGGCCCACCTTAAATTCTGCTTTCCCAAAAAAGCAAAATAACACCCCCCCCTTGTCCCCCCAAGGGGCCAATGGGGCCCAAAAAGCGTTTTAAACCCCAAAATGAGGGTTTTTGCCGAACTTGGAATTGCATAAAAAGGTTTTTGGGGGCTTTTTTTTTCCGGGGGATGCCTTTTTTAAAAAATTAAAAAATTTTAAGCTAAAATTTGGGGGGTTTATTGGGATAAAATTTTTTTTTTTCTTTTTCAACGGGCCTAACGCTAAAATTTTTGGACAAAACCCCTTTTGGGGGGGAATGCTCATACACCCGGGAAATATATTCCTTAAGGGGTGTATTTTCCCAAATTTTGGGGTTTTTTTGGGGAGTTTATTAAGTTTTAGAAACCTTTAGGGTGTCCCCCAAACCCCTTTGGAAATGGCCCCTAAATAAAATCGTAATAAAAATTGAGCCCCAAAAGGGGCCGTAGGTGCTTTCCTATTCTGGGGCTTGTGGTTGACCCAAAAATCCCACTGGGGCCCAAACTATGGGATATATCGGGAAAAACGGCAGAATCGGGGGGGAACCCAATTTTTAAGTTCCCTTTTTCCCTGATAATTTACAGTTTTCTTGTGAATAATGTATAAAAATTGAAAATCTGCAAAAAAATTTGAAATTTTTGAAATTTCACTTCCATTTTGCTTTTTTTTGTGTAAAAAACCCCCTAAGGGGTTAAAAAAATTTTCCTAAATGCGGTTTTTTTTTAAAATTTTTTAAAGGGGTTTGTAGTTTCTTAGTTAAATTTCATTTTGGGGGTTTTTAACATAAGGGTTAAAAAAAGTAACGTTGGGAACTGGACGGGGTTCCCTTTTTAAAAAAAATGAAATATTGAAAATTTTTTGTTTTTAAAAAAATTAATTTTTTTTTTAAAAATTAATTTTTTAACATTTCTTTTAAGCCCCTTTTTTTTTTTTTTTTTTATTTTGGTTTTCGTTTTTAAAAAAATTTTTTTTTTTTTTAAGCCCCCAATTTAAAAAAAATTTTTTTAAAAATTTGCCAAACTACAGCAGACATATGGTAGATGCTATTTTATTAAAACTATTTTGAGGGGAAATAACTACGGGGAACTTACATGCAAAAATTTTTTAAAATTTTAAAAATTTGGTACATTTTTAAAATTTTTTCAGTTTTGTTTGATTTTTTTCAAAATTTAAAAACAAGCTTTTTTTGGGGCCCAAAAATTTCTTTCTATTTAAAGAAACAATGTGTCATGGGGAAAAAAAAATCTTGAATAACATGGTTTGGGGTTAAAAGTGTCAAAAAAGTTATTTTTGCATAAAGTAAACACATCCCAGATTTCAAAAAGGGGGTTCTCCGGGAAGGCCAAAAATTGGCCCCGGGGCGGAAAGGGGGTTTTTAAAAAAGGGGCCCAAAGAACCCCCGCCCCCCAATAAAAGGGAAATTTTTTGGTTGAAAATAAAACCCATTGGGGGGGCCCTTTTTTGGAATATGCTGTTCATTTCTGGGCTCTAGTTTATAGAAAAAACTTTTAACAAATGAGAGGGGAGTGCAAAGACAATCAACCAAATTTTTTGGGGGGGAATGGAGATTTAGTTATGAGGATAGG
>JAODAL010067618.1:0-17214 GCA_025379985.1 Phyllomedusa bahiana | reverse complement strand
GGGGGGAAGTGACCGAACAAATTTTTTGAAAAATTCCCCCCAATCTCTAGTTAAAAGTACCCTAAAGGTGGTTTTCAGGTTGCTTTTGAAGCTGGTGAAAGTGGAAGAGAGTCTGATGTGTTGGGGCAGTGAGTATGGGAAGGCACGAGAGAAATCTTGGAGATGGTTGTGTGAGGAGCTGATAAGAGGACAGCAGAGAACCTATTAATAGTATGTTTATTTTATAGCCCATCTAATGCTGGATATTTCTTAGTATACACACAGGAGCCCTTAGTGACTGTCATTAAACAAGTGCATATAACAGACAGTGTGAACAGCACATTCCTATTGTATAATGCAACGATCTATAATTTTAAGCTTATAAAACTGACTTTTCTTATTTCGATGACAATGCAAGTCACATCTGACCATGTTAATTGAGCCCTAATGTCAGTGTTCATTATCAGTAAGTGGAACAAGATATTACAAAAGTCAAGACTTCACTTTTCCATTGAACTGCACACATTTGTGACAATACTATGACACCAATTATCCTGAAATTGTGGTACATTAAATGCCAATGACTCAGGTTACCATCCTCAGCAATGTTTGCTTGAAGTGTAAGATGCCAGAAATCTTTTACTCTACATTTACTATTCTATATGAACTTTAATATGATCACTATATGTACTAAATTTGCAAAATTAAGGTTATTCATTTTAGTGTAACACAGACCAGTTGTCTGGAAATTGAAAGGGATTGTCTGGAAGTAGTATTTCTACATACAACACCATTTTTGTCCATGGTATGGTCTGCTACTGTAGTTCAGCCAAATTATTTGTAATAGAGCTGAATGATAATACTAGACATTGTACAAGGACAGGAGTGGTGCTATTTCTGAAAAAAAAAGAGACCTTTTTTTTCGTAATCTTAGATACTCCTAGTTTAACTGCACTAACAATATACATTTCAATACACTAAATACTTTTGCAGCATCTATTCCATTAGTCATCTGGAGCTGCACTGTAGATAAAAAATAATCCAGCTATTTGTAATGTACAGGTAATAGGACATTTTTTTATCACATTTTTTTTTTGTGGCCATGAATACTTAATTGTCACTTGTATTATGTGCCTTGAAAAAATAAATCTAATGTGATTATAGGAAACAGGTTCAAGGTTATCTTTTTAACAGCCTGCAAATTATGTTTAGCCTGAATAGGGTATCAGGACATAGCTGGATATGGTCACAGGCAGGGCCGGGACAAGGCATTTTGGTGCCCTAGGCAAGTACAGCCAATGCCCCCCCTCTCCCCTCACTCCCCAAAAAATCGCTAATTCCTCTCACCCCTGCTCCAGGTCCTGTCACTAATTTTCTGCATATTCCACATAGCTCCAGTCCATCTCCTCAGCAGTCACTGCACAATGAAAAATTAGCTTTTTCAAAATCGCTCCCCTCCGTATGACAGTGAAATACATTACAAATAACAGTCACCAAATAATCCACCGATACATGGAGCAAATCTACTGGACAAATGACTGTTACTAAAAACACTCCTACAAAACCAAGACCCTAAACTATTACTAAATGCTCAAATAATCCTGCCAGACCCTGACCAAACGCAACCCCCACATGTGACTATCAGCTGTACACAGGCTCTGATTACATATACCACCGCCATACAGTGACCAGATAGTGGTAGATACTAGTTGTAAGAAGACGCTCTGCAGAAATATAAGTGATTACACTGCAGTGACATTTAGTGACTCACAGGAGACGACTTTTCTGATCAGCGTCGTTCATCTTCCCTATTCATCTCTAACCGGTTCTCACCATCATGCTGATTGCTACCGGCCAAACTCTTCCCTGCAGATTTGGACACAAATATCTTAGAATTCTCACATTTCCAGCAACTCCTTAATTATAGGTATATAGGTCCCCTCAGTCAGACAGGTATATAGATATGCCCTCTCAGTCAGGCAGGTATATGTATATTGTCCCCCTTAGACAGGTAGGTATATAAATATAGGGGCACTCAGGCAGGTATATAGATATATGTTCCCACTAGGACAGGAATATAGATATAGGGTCACTCTCAGGCAGGTATATAGACATAGGGTCACTCTCGGGCAGGTATATAGATATAGGGTCACTCAGGCAGGTATATAGATATAGGGGCACTCAGGCAGGTTATATAGCTATAGGGGCTCAGGCAGGTATATAGCGGCACACAGGCAGGTATATAACTAGGGGCCACAGGCAGGTATATGGGGGCTCAGGCAGGCGTATAGGGGCTCAGGCAGGCGTATAGGGGCTCAGGCAGGCGTATGGGGCCACAGGCAGGCGTATGGGGCCACAGGCAGGCATATGGGGGCCACAGGCAGTCATATAGGGGCCACAGGCAGGCGTATGGGGCCACAGGCAGGCATATAGGGGCCACAGGCAGGCATATGGGGGCTCAGGCAGGCGTATAGGGGCTCAGGCAGGCATATGGGGGCCACAGGCAGGCGTATGGGGGCACCAGCAGGCATATAGGGGCCACAGGCAGGCGTATGGGGGCCACAGGCAGGCATTATAGGGGCCACAGGCAGGCACTATAGGGGCCACAGGCAGGCGTATAGGGGCCACAGGCAGTATATAGGGGCCACAGGCAGGCATTATAGGGGCCACAGGCAGTATATAGGGGGCACACAGGCAGGCATTATAGGGGCCACAGGCAGTATATAGGGGGCCCACAGGCAGGCATTATAGGGGCCACAGGCAGTATATAGGGGGCACACAGGCAGGCATTATAGGGGCCACAGGCAGGAAATATAGGTTCCACAGGCAGTATATAGGGGGCACACAGGCAGGCATTATAGGGACCACAGGCAGTATATAGCGGCCACAGGCAGGCAATATAGGGGCCACAGGCAATATATAGGGGCCACAGGCAGGCAGTATATAGGGGCCACAGGCAGTATATAGGGGGCACACAGGCAGGCATTATAGGGGCCATAGACAGGCATATGGGGCCACAGACAGGCGTATAGGGGCCACAGGCAGGCATTATAGGGGCCACAGGCAGTATATAGGGGCCACAGGCAGTATATAGGGGGCACACAGGCAGGCATTATAGGGGCCACAGGCAGTATATAGGGGGCACAGGCCGGGATAAAAGGGGCCACCGGCAGTCTATAGTGGGCACACAGGCAGGCATTATAGGGGCCACAGGCAGGCATTATAGGGGTCACAGGCAGTATATAGGGGGCACACAGGCAGGTATTATAGGGACCACAGGCAGTATATAGGGGCCACAGGCATGCAGTATATAGGGTCAACAGGCAGTATATAGGGGCCGCAGGCAGGCAGTATATAGGGGCCACAGGCAGGCATTATAGGGGGTCACAGGCAGGCACTTAAAAATAACAACATTAATACTTACCTGCTTACCGGCCGCGCGCTCCTCTTCTGGCCTCTTCTTTTCCAGCCGCACGCTCCACCGGCAGCTCCTCGGGCGCACGGCCTGTGGCGCGCTGTGCGCCCGAGGAGAGGCAGCGTCGCGAAGACATCACTTCATCACGACGCTGCCCAGCTAAGCCGCACGGGGCCGCGGCGGGTCCTCAGCGCTATGAGGACCCGGCGGCCCCGCTGTGTCGTCCCTGTTGCTTACTGGAGGATAAAGCGATCCTCCGGTGAGCGGGTCCGACACTGTCTGCGGAGCAGGGAGCACTCGGTCTCTGCTCCGCAGAAGCGGTCGAAGAGGCGGTGGCGCTTCAGGCCCATGGCAGCGGCCTTTAGCCCGGCGACGTTCGGGGCCCTGCCTGAGCCCCTTAGGGATAGGCAGAGGTAGGCGCCCTAGGCGGTCGCCTACCTTGGCCTACCCGTCGTCCCGCCTCTGGTCACAGGTAGCAGTACCACCTACAGTGGGTACAGAAAATATTCAGACTCCTTTAAATTTTTCACTCTTTGTTTCATTGCAACCATTTGGTAAGATCCAAACAGTTCATTTTTTTTGCTCATTAATGTACACTCTGCACCCCATCTTGAAAAAAAACAACAACCCAGAAATGAAGATATTTTTGCAAATTTATTAAACAAGAAAAACTGAAATATTGCATGGTCATAAGTATTCAGACCCTTTGCTCTGACACTCATATTTAACTCACAAGCTCTCCATTCCCTTCTGATCCTCCTTGAGATACTTCTACTCCTTCATTGGAGTTCAGCTGTGCTTAATTAAACTGATTGGACTTGATTAGGAGAGGCACAGTGCATGTCAGAGCATATGAGAATCATGAGGTCTAAGGAACTGCCCAAGGTGCTCAGAAATAGAATTGTGGCAAGGCACAGATCTGATTACAAAAGAATTTCTGCAGCACTCAAGGTTCCTAAGAGCACAGTGGCCTTCATAATCCTTAAATGGAAGAAGTTTGGGACGACCACAACTCCTCCTCGACCCGGCCGTCCAGCCAAACTAAGCAATCCTTGGTGAGAGAGGTAAAGACAAACCCAAGATCACTGTGGCTGAGCTCCAGAGATGCAGTAGGGAGATGGGAGAAAATTCCACAAAGTCAACTATCACTGCAGCCCTCCACCAGTCGTGGCTTTATGGCAGAGTGTGCCGATGGAAGCCTTTCCTCAGTGCAGGACATATGAAAGCTTGCATACAGTTTGCAAAAATACACATGAAGGACTCCCAGACTACGAGAAATAAGATTCTCTGGTCTGACAAGACGAAGATTGAACTTTTTGGTGTTAATTCTAAGCAGTATGTGTGGAGAAAACCAGGCACTGCTCATCACCTACCCAATACAATTCCAACAGTGAAACATGGTGGTGGCAGCATCATGCTATGGGGGTATTTTTCAGCTGCAGGGTCAGGATGACTGGTTGCAATTGAAGGAACGATGAATGTGTCCAAGTACAGAGATATCCTGAGTGCTCTGGACCTCACACTGGGCCAAAGATTCATCTTCCAACAAGACAATGACCCTAAGCAAACAGCTAAAATAACAAAACAGCGGCTTCAGAACAACTCTGTGCCCATTCTTGACTGGCCCTGCCAGAGCCCTGACCTAAACCCAATTGAGCATCTCTGGAGAGACTTGAAAATGGCTGTCCACCAACGTTCATCATCCAACCTGAAGGAACTAGAGAGGATCTGCAAGGAAGAAGGGCAGAGGATCCTCAAATCCAAGTGTAAAAAACTTGTTGCATCATTCCCAAGACAACTCATGGCTGTACTATCTCAAAAGGGTGCTTCTACTCAATACTGAGCAAAGGGTTTGAATACTTAAAACCATGTGATAGTTCAGTTTTTCTTGTTTAATAAATTTGCAAAAAAATCAAAATTTCTATTTTTTTTATATCTTTCAAGATGGGGTGCAGATTGTACATTAATGAGCAATAAAAATTAACATTATGGATCTTACCAAATGGCTGCAATGAAACAAAGAGTGAAAAATGTAAAGGAGTCTGAATACTTTCTGTACCCACTGTAGTTTTAATTGCCTATACTTGTTACCCATAGGAATACATTTTCCTATAAATTTCCCCAGAGTATATTTAAAGTGCTCCCATTTGGCTTCTACATCACTTATAGCTGCTCCCAGTCCATGTCCTGTATTGCGTCCCTCACTAGGGGGGAAATTGGCACTTTTAAAATTAAATGTTTTTGCCCTCTTGCTCTGTGTTTCTTTTTTTCAGTGTACACTAAAATGAATTATATTGTGGTCACTGTTAACTAGATTTTCAGAAACAATGACCGCTCCAACAAATTCTGCTTTGTTAGAAATTACAAGATCCAACAAAGCATCACTTCTAGTGTGATCCTCCCCAATCTGCCCCATAAAATTTTCCTCTAACAGATTGAGAAACTTCCTTCCCTTTTCAGTTGATGCAGAACCATGACCACAGTCAATGCATGGGTAAATAAAGTCACTCATTATTACCACTGTACCCGCTTATGCTGCCCGCACCACCTGATTATGCACCTGTTCTTCTATCTCCTCAGTGATGTTCGGGGGTCTATAGATTACACCAATTTTTTTTTTTTTTCCTGCATTAACCCTACTGTGTGTTTCCACCCACAATGTTTCCACATCTTCAGCTACTTTGCCCTCCATTTCCTCTTTCACATTTGCCTTCATATCACTCCTTACATACAGACACACTCCTCCTCCCCTCCTGCTTGCTCTGTCCTTCCTAAATAGATTAAAACCTTGAAGGCTGACAGCCCAATTATGTGAGGAGTCCAGCCATGTTTCAGCAATAACAACCACATTAAGCTGCTTCTCTAGAACTAGCGCCTCAACTCCCGCATTTTGTTTGCTAGACGTCTGGCATTTGTGAATAGACTTTTTAAAGGGGTTGTATCATTTCATTAAATGGTCTTCAGAATAAGTGGGCAGTGAAAACAAGCAACTTTGCAATTGGATGTCATTAGCAAAGCTGTCTTGTTTTCACAGGATCCCTTATCTTCTGTTTCTGTAAACATAGTTCCCAGTGCTGGCCGGATTCCTCCTCTTTTCATTTCATTGGCTGCCGGCTCTACTAATTTACATTCTGTCTGGCCCCTGGTCATATTCACGGGAGCGAGCATTCCTGTCTCTCTCACTCAAAGTAAGAGACCGGCGCAATTTCACTCTGCACAGCCAGTTGAAACACAGAGGCACTGCACCTGCTTCTACAATCAGAAATCAGCAGAATTGTGCGTTGGTGCCTAATGCAAACATAGATGGAGCATTAGGCTGCCTCTCTCACTCAAAGTAAGGTGACCAACAGCAATTTCACTCTGCACAGCCAGAAGAAACACAATAATAAAGCATAGCTTCTACAATGAGAAAACAGCAGAATTGTGCCTCCATGCCTAAATGCTCCTGTAAACATAGCAGGGAGATCTGTGCTGCTCAGCATGAATTCATAGAAGACTAGATTCAATTGTAACAAATCTCCAGCTGTGAGAGGAGAAAGAGATCAGTGCTGTGGTATGTATGTCCCATTTGTGTCATCTAGCTCTGGTCGTCGGTGACGGCTGCTGCGACCTTAACTGCGGCTTTACTTTATCATGTGTGAACACAGTCCTCTACCTTGGACTTTAATTGAATCCTGGCCAATGCCTGTGGCCAGGAACTTTCCAGCACTCTCTGGGTTAATCTATTCTCTTGGTGATGGAGAGGTTCTGCTCCCTATCACTTCTCCTCTGTTTCCTCCCCTTCCCTATTTATATTCACCACTTCCTTCCCTCTTTGCCTGCTATAGGTTATTCCCCTGTATTTCGCCGTCCATTCTCCTGTTGTTTCTGTGCTCTCCTGACTTTTCGCTTTGGACCCCGGTTATCCTCTCTGTCTCACGTCTCTGTACCTCGCTGCCCGTACTGTTGCCGACTTGGACCGCCAGGCTACATTTATTGTTCTGTGTCTGTTTTTCCTGTCTGTGTTGCACCTATATCAGTGCAGCCATCAGTCTTCCGGTTGGGGAAATTCCAGGGCATGGCGGGCCTTATGTCCCAGATCTCACTTCGGCTGGATGCCATGTCCACTCCGGTGCCTGATCCAGTCGTCCCGTTAGTATCCGTACTCTTTCCCAGGTTTGTGGGTCAAGATGTAAAAGGACAAACCAAACATGCGTCTTCCTGACTGTTTTGATGGAAACCCTAATAAGTTTTGGACCTTCAGGGAATCTTGTCGCCTATTTTTCCGGTTCAACCACTTTTCCTCAGAGGCTGAGAAAGTTGCCATGGCGGTGTCCCTCCGCCAGGGTCCTCCTCGGGATTGAGGAGTGACAATTTTTTTCTAAAGGGGGGCCATATTTATGTTTACCCTAACCGGGCAGCGTGAGCGGGAACTCATCTCTTTTCTAGCCAGCAGGGGCATCGCAGAGCTGAGGATTACTGTTCCGAATTCCGCCAATTGAGCTTGGTCATTGGGTGGCCTGACCCACCTCTGAAGACCCTCTTCAGACAGGGGCTGTCTGAAGCTGTGAAGGATGCTATGGTCAGTCATCCTATTCCAGAGACCTTCGCGGATTTTATGACCTTGGCCATATCTATTGACAGAAGGTTGAGAGAAAGACACAGGGAACAGCGGGGGGGGGGGAGGTACTGGAAAGTTTAGGTCGGGTTCCCCTGTCAAATCTTTCTCCGCTGTGTCTGCTAAAACTCCTCTTCCGCTCTTCTCACCATCTGCTGCGGGCTCAGGAGAGGAACACACGGTGTTGGGCTCCGCGTTGGCGGCTATCAGGAGGAAACATTGAGTGGACATTGCCTTGTGTTTCTACTGTGGGGAGTTCCGACATATTCTTAGGAGTTGCCCGATCAGGCCTAAGTCACCGTGGGAGATCGGCAAATGCCTGGAGGACAGCAAGAAGGATTACTCAGGCGTACAGGTACCTCTTAATTGGGATAATAAGATTTCTTTGCCGGTAACCTTAATTTCTGGGGCCAAGAGTTTTGTTTGCCAAGCCATGATCAATTCAGGAGCAGCCGTTAGTTTCATTATCATGACTGTGGTCCAAGCCTTAGGGTTAGAACTAATTCAGTTATGTTCTCCCTTTTCGGTTTCAGGTGTAGATTCTACCCCCTTAACGGAAGGAAGAATAGAATACCGTACCACTGAAATTACTTTGAATGTTGGGTGCCTGCATTCCGAACAATTGTCTTTTTTCGTAATGGAGAGACTTACTACAGATATTATTTTGGGCTTACCATGGCTATGCCTCCATTATCCTGTGCTTGACTGGAGAACTGCTGAGTTGGTTAAATGGGGGGAGTCATGTGGTCCTCATTTAAAGACTGTACAGTCCTTGGTGTGTTCTATAAATGATAATTATACTATGCCCGACTTCGTCTCTGATTTCGAAGACGTCTTTGATGAGACCATTGCGGACACCCTCCCGCCGCATTGGCCATATGCTTGCGCTATAGACCTCGTTCCGGGGGCAAAGCTGACTAAGGGTAATTTTTTTTTAACTTATCTACCCTGGAACGAGAATCTATGCATCAATATATCAAGGAAAGCCTGGAAAAAGGTCACATACGACCATCTACCTCACCGGTGGGTGCTGGTTTTTTCTTTGTTGAGAAAAAATATGGATGCCTCCGTCCTTGTATTGATTACAGGGAGCTCAATAAGATCACTATAAAATACCAGCATCCACTTCCCCTGATCCCGGATCTTTTTAGCCATGTTGTGGGTCTCCAATGGTTTTCCAAAATCGATCTCCGCGGGGCATACAACCTAATCCGGATCAGAGAAGGGGACGAATGGAAGACGGCCTTTAATACACCTGATGGGCACTTCGAATACCTAGTCATGCCTTTTGGTCTTTGTAATGCCCCAGCCGTCTTCCAACGATTTGTTAATGATATCTTCAGGGACCTTCTGGGTCGTTTTGTTATTGTGTACTTAGATGACATCCTCATCTTTCTCTGGATTATGATACTCATCGGAATCATGTAAGGGAGGTCCTCTCCAGGTTACGTCATTTATGCGCCAAACTGTCTAAATATCTGTTCAGAGTCCAAGAGATAGGGTTCAAGGGGTACATACTTAGTCCTAGTGCTATAAGTATGGATCCATAAAAGGTTTCGGCCATTACTCAGTGGGTGAGACCTACTATCTTGAAAGAGATACAACGTTTTTTAGGTTTTGCTAATTATTATCGCAAATTTATTAAGTATTTTTCCTTGATTGTAAAACCCCTCACTGACCTTACTAGGAAAGGGGCTGACCCCACTTCCTGGACACATGAGGCCGAGCAAGCATTCTTTACCTTGAAAAAATGTTTTACTTCTGCACCAGTCTTGGTCCACCCAGATCCAGAACAACCTTTTGTTGTAGAGGTGGACGCATCTGAAACAGGGGTGGGAGCTGTCCTGTCCCAGGGAACTGAACCTTATACTAATCTCCGACCAATTGCCTTCTTCTCCAGAAAATTATCCTATGATCAGGTCAACTAAGATATTGGTAACCGGGAACTGCTAGCCATAAAATGGGCTTTTTAAGAGTGGAGGCACCTTCTGGAGGGGGGCCAGGCATATGGTGATTGTTCTTACTGATCATAAAAACCCTCTGTATCTTGACAATGCTAAACGGTTGAACCCCCATCAAGCACGATGGGCTTTGTTTTTTTACTAGGTTTAACTTTGTGGTGACCTATAGTCCAGGGACAAAAAATGTTAAGGCCGACACCTTGTCCCAAAGCTTTGGTATAAGTGACATCTCGGAGGATGAACCCGAAAATATCCTTGCTCCGGGAGTAGTTGTTGCTACCTTTACTGCTGACTTAGTCTCCGCGATTGCGAACTCACAAGGCTCGGCCCCTCCCAGTCTCCCACCCCCGGAAAACTCTTTGTTCCATGTCATCTTCATTTGAAAATCTTGGAGGAGGTCCACTCCTCAGTTCTATATGGGCATCCTGACATCGTGGGCACCGGATCCCTCCTGTCTCGTACCTCTTGTTACCTAGCGGTGGCCTTTGTGGCAGCGTGATATCAGGGAATTTGTTACTGCTTGTGAAACTTGTGCTAGGGCAAAGGTACCCCGCCAACTTCCTGAAGGATTATTGCCCCCTCTCCCGGTGCCCAATAGGCCTTGGTCTCACATATCTATGGATTTCATTACCGATCTTCCCCTTTCCAAGGGTAAGTCAGTAATTTGGGTGGTGGTGGACCGATTCTCTAAAATGTGTCACCTTACTGCTCTAAAGAAATTACCATCAGCCAAAACCCTCGCCGATTTATTTGTTCGTCATATACTGAGACTTCATGGTATTCCTTCCAGTATTGTGTCTGATAGAGGGGTACAGTTTGTGTCAAGGTTCTGGAGGGTATTTTGTGGTAGATTGGGCATCTCTCTGTCCTTCTCCTCTGCCTTCCACTCCGAGGTGGAGTGAGTATTTGCCTATGGCCGAGTTTGCTCTAAACAATCACGAGAATTCCTCAACCCGATTATCTCCCTTTTACTGTAATTACGGCTTTCACCCCAGGTACTCTGTCGCAACAGGTCGCAAATCTAAGATCTCTTCTGTAAAAACCGCCATCAAGCGACTATGTACAGTCTGGGCTTGGATTCGCGAGACTCTAGAAAAAGCCCAACAACAACAAATTAAATATGCTAATAGAAAACGTTGACCCGGACCTGAATATGCTGTTGGTGACAAGGTGTGGCTCTCGACGAAAAATCTCCGCCTTCGGGTCCCATCTACTAAGTTCGCTCCTCGGTTTATTGGTCCCTTTGTTATCTCTGAAATTGTTCACCCGGTATCTTTTAGATTACGCCATCCGAATTCCCTCCGCATTCATCCTGTGTTTCACAAATCTTTACTTAAAAGCTACATTCCTGCTGTGATTGGTTGTTACCCTCCTCACCCTGTGGTCATACAAGGGGAGTTAGAATACGAAATTGAGCATATCATTGACTCCCGCAGAGTCCAGAACGCTCTCTAATACATAGTTCACTGGAAAGGGTATGGTCCAGAGGAACGGGTGTGGGTGGCAGCTAGGGACTTGCACGCTCCCAGACTTGTGGAAAAGTTCCACCAAGCTAACCCCTCCAAACCAGGGGGATCTAAGGAGGGTTTGGTGGTACCTCATAGAAGGGTGGGAGGTACTATCACATTCGTGTCATCTGGCTCTGGTCGTCGGCGACAGCTGCTGCGACCATAACTGCGGCTTTGCTTTATTCTGTGTGAACACAGTCCTCTACCTTGGACTTTAATTGAATCCTGGCCAATGCCCGTGGCCAGGAACTTTCCAGCACTCTCTGGGTTAATCTATTCTCTTGGTGATGGACAGGTTCTGCTCCCTATCACTTCTGTTCTGTTTCCTCCCTTTCCCTATTTATAGTCACCACTTCCTTCCCTCTTTGCCTGCTATAGATTATTCCCCTTTAGTTCGCCATCCGTTCTCCTGTTGCTTCTGTGCTCTCGAGACCTTTCACTTTGGACCCCGGTTAAACTCTTTGTCTCACGTCTCTGTGCCTCGCTGCCCGTACTGTTGCCGACTTGGACCGCCCGACTACGTTTATTGTTCTGTGTCTGTTTGTCCTGTCTGTGTTGCACCTATATCAGTGCAGCCATCAGTCTTCCGGTTGGGGCCAGCCTATTAAGGAGTCGGATTCCCCAAAAGACAGGGACAGGGGCTAGGATCAGAGTCAGGGCCCACTTGTCTGTGTCTGTGTGTGTGTCCCTGACCAGTCCCTGACAATATAAACATACTTACAAAATAAGACGGCATTGGGAGAATGACACAGTGACATGTGGACTCGGGTGGGGGTGGGTGGAGCCTCGGAAGAGCATGAACAGTGAAGGGGGGTATGATGTCACCCAGCTGGGAGGTGAAGAAATGCCCCTGAATTTGTAGAGCTGAGAAGCTGAGAGCACAATGAAACACACGAACTGAAGAAGTGATACATCCCCTTTAAGTTCCCTTCCAGTTTTACACTTTCTGTCAATGGTATGGGATTATAGCTAACACATTTATTAGATTGCATGGGATCATACATTACCCATTCAGTAGACAGCATGGGATTAAATGTTACCCGTTCAGATGACGGCATGGAATTATACATCTCTCCTTCAGTAGATGGCATGGGATTATACATAACACCTTAAGTAGACAGCATGTGGTTATATATTACACAGTTAGTAGATGGCATGAGATTACATTAGATATTGTGGGCACCTATATCTTCAACCCTGGTATGCAACACATGGATCTCCTTATCCACTGTGCTAGTCCACCCCACACAGTTCACTTCTCCACCCGCCGATATAGTCTGCCCACTCTCTAACCTATCTACCCCTTCATTTGCTAGACTGTCCTCCCTCCTCATCCCTAGTTTAAATACTCTCGCACCCCATCTAGAATTCTCTCCCCCAGCACAGCAGACCGCCTTCCACTCAGGTGCAATTTATCTGTAGAAAACAGATTGTACCCCAATGAAAAATCAGCCCAGTGCTCTAAGAACCCAAACCCTTCTGTCCTACACCAAGACTTCAGCCATGCATTTAACTCCCTGAGCTCCCGCTGTCTTTCCTGAGTATCGCATGGCACAGGCAATATTCCGGAGAACACAACCTTGGAGGTCCTTCCCTTCAGCTTGGAGCCTAGTTCTTTAAAATTTTTCTTTAGGATCCTCTACTTACCATGTATTCTGTTGTTCATCCCAACATGGACTATGACAGCTGGGTCATCGCCAGCCCCTCTCAGTACTTTTTGCACCCAGTCCACCACATGCCGAACCCTGGCCCCAGGGAGACAGCAAACCATTTAGTTGAAGCGGTCCTGGCGACAAATTATTCTATCCGTCTTATATTGTATCCTGATTATAATACTACAACTACTAACTGTCTTTCCTACCTGCATTCCCATCCCCCCCGACTACTAGATGTCTTAGTTAATAAATGGATGGTCTCTGTCTGAAGACCTCATCTGTTAACTTAACTTGACAGATAATGTACCATGATATCACGGCACAGAATGTTATCTTTATATTTTAAATACTCTCCAATGGTTCTTGTTTACAGACAGGTTATCACAGTCAAGCTAAACTCTTCTACATCTATAAAGAGCAGCTACAAGAGCTACAATCTAACACATCAATATACTATTTTTAATGGACAATGTGCAATGACTGATTTCTCCTGTGCTGTTGCCATCTTTTGTTTGCTTTTTCCCTACTTGTGATGGCTTGGGATCCCAGCAGTGGGGAACTTTGTGTTTGGCTTATTATTTAGGCACAGTTATATAAAAAAGCATTAAAATGCATTACAAGATTTTGAATTTGTGGAGCAGATCTGTTATAAAGTGTCTAATAGCTTAATAGTAATAACTTAGACTAGACAGTCTAAAAACATCCAAAATGTCTAACTTTATGCACATGTTAGATTAGCTTTTATTAATAACTGCACTACAATTGTGGTGAATATTTGTTACACAATAAGCTTTGCCCCTTTCTGTCAAGCATCACTATCTTCTCCAAAGCCAAACCCCCTTGCCAAGCAATTTGTAAAAGTGTGTAACAACTGTCTAAAGCACATAATAGATATATTTTTTATTCCCAAATTGCATCAAAATTCTGTTATTGTAAATCTGCCCGTACATATCCCACCATTTGGGCTTGTTAGGATTCAAACTTTCTGGATTTCCATCTGATATTCTATCATTTTTACTCTCTTCATTTCATTTCGTTACTTTATTATTATTACATTTGTTTAATATTATTTTTACAAACTTTCTGCTTTCTTTCTGAAGTGCAATTTTCATTACAAGTTTATTTGCTCTCTGGAGTAACACAAATGTATTGTTTTTAATAATAAATCAACCAAAATTCTCTTTCCCACATACTTCTTTTTTAATTAGATTGCTGACTGATGGGCTAAATGCTGTGAGTTCCTGAATAATTATGATACAAATAAGCAAAGTAATGTCAATCAATCACTACATTTCAAATTTTATTGTAACAAGTATCTAAGTTCAATATAAATATGATTAACAATAAAATTTTAATAATCTAGCATCTTCTTGCGGACTTGTGTGGCCTACAAAGTTGGGATGAGCAAGCAGTAAAAAGTTCTAGCTCAATTAGAATCTCGAACTTTAATGTATGAGGTCCGAGGTACTATTCGAACTAGATCTGGAATTTGAACCCCATTAAAGTCAATGGGGGAAGGTGTTATGGCTAATTTTATATCTATACAGGTGAGGAGAATCTGTAATTACCATCCATAACAGTAAACTGGATACGTCGAACAACTTAGTGGAGAAAATTTGGCTCTAAAAGTGACAGAAAAAAATTGAGCTAAAATACTTGATTCCTTTCAATGGCTAACTGAAAAGATGAGGACAGCTTGCAAGCAGGGGCATAGCTATAGGAGGTGCAGCAGTAGATGCTGCTATGGGGCCCTGCATCCTGAGGGGGCCCAAAAGCCCCTTTTGCACATAGGAGATTTGGAGAGGGTGTGTTATACAATTACTGAATCCCCAAAACTGCAAAAACAGAACTTTTGGGCACTGAGCATAATTTAGCAAATCCAAGCACTCTGCATAATATATATATCCATGTATATGAGAATAAGTTGTTATGTGAGCCTGCAAATGTCGCCAAATAACAGCTTCTGGGTATGGGAAAGATGCAGCCAGCAATACCAAACTCCCTAACTATTGATGCCTATGCAGAGAAAAATGCTATTTAACTAAGAGCAGTCTGTTCAGTACAGAGAGTGAGCTGAAAATGGTTTTCACGAGGCAATACAGTGAAATATATATAACATGATCATGTCATTTTAGCAGCCAATGAGAGCGCTACACCTCAGTGATGACGTTTTTGACACTTCTATGTGCTCTGAACTAGTTGGATGACCACCAAAAGTGCAGAAAGGTGATTGGATGGCCGCCAAAAATGCAGAAAGCCGCTGAAAATGAAACAGAAAATGGTGTGTAGAACTAGAACTTTACTCAAATAAAAATGTTCGGTTCGAGTTCTCAAAAGTCAAGAAGTTCTACTAGAACTTATCTTTTTTAGAACAGTTCGATCAATATTATTTATAAGCAGTAATCATTTATACATACATAAAAATTTTCATATACCATATATACATCAAGCTTAGGCAATTCTAGTCAGTATTAGAGATTTGGAAACAGCTGCATTGCCCTGAAATGCCTAGCTGCAGTGGGGCTAGCACCATATTGTATTTCTGCATTGCCCTGCACTGCCTGCAAGCAGTGACTGAGGAGGGGGGGGGCGCTTGGTTGTGGGTTTAACTTCTGCATCATACACAGCTGTGTTAATCTGTCATAAGAATTCATTATTCTATAGAGTTTATTCTATTTGTACTCCTGGTTGTCAGAAAACACCACATTTATTAGGTCTTCCGTATAAAATATTTCTATTTCTACCCCTGATTTTCAGAAAAGACTGGATGCCTTGGACAATCCGTAGATAAATATTCTATTTGTACTCTTGGTTGTCAGTTGTGGGAAAAGACCACATTTATTAGGTATTCCATGGAAAAAAATTATATTTCTATCCATGGTTGTCATTGTCTGAAAAGACCGCATTTCTCAGATAATCCGTAGAAAAAAATTCTATTTCTACCCCTGGTTGTCAACTGTCAGAAAAGACCACATTTCTTAGATTATCTGTAGAAAAATATTCTATTTGTACACCTGGTTGTCAGTTGTGGGAAAAGACCTCATTTCAGAGATATTCCGTAGAAAAAAATTCTAATTCTACCCCTGGTTGTAAGTTGTCAGAAAAGACCGCATTTCTTAGATAATTTGTAGAAAAATATTCTATTTGCACTCCTGGTTGTCAGTTGTGGGAATAGACCACATTTCAGATATATTACGTAGAAAAAATGTCTATTTCTGCCCCTGGTTGTCAATTGTCAGAAAATACCGCATTTCTTAGATAATCTGTAGAAAAAAGTCAATTGCTAGTCCTACTTGGCAGTTTCAATTCTCAGGGACTGAAGGAAGAACACTGTTGATTTGGTGTTACGGTTCTTCCATAAAACCGCATTACACAGTTATTCGATAGAATCAATTCTGTTTCTAATCAATTTATCATCTCACCCCCTAACAGAGGTAGAGATGAATGTCCTTAAATTGGGATTATCATTTGTTCCCACCACCAAATGCAACTTATTCAGATGGATTAAAGATATCAATTTGTTTGGCCGGAAATTAAGATGGCACAAATATCATTGTTTAAAAAAGAGGAAGGAATGTATGGAAATGGGCATCAGTGAAGATCTATTGGAGGGTGTGAAATTACTATATGACATATCTGAAGATACAGTAAATACAGGCCAGGGACCCTTTACTGAATTAAAACCTAAAAATACGAGAATGCCACCTCAAGGAGAAATGTCATGTGTGGACATCTTTATCTCCCAGGTCACTTCAGACCTTGAGAGACTTGACAGGAAATTTCCCGTTAATTGCACTCGAGATGAGCGAGAGGCAATACGGAAATTGGAACGGGACCATAATTTAGTTGTGAAACCTTCTGACAAGGGCGGGAACATTGTTTTACTGGACCATCCTAAAATATTTGGAAATGTGTAACAAACTGTTGGATGACCACTCTTGTTATCGCGTTCTACCTAGCGATCCGACAGATATTTTTAAAACAGAACTATTGAATATCCTGACTGCAGCGAAATCACACAAACTCATTTCAGCAAATGAATTTGAGTTCCTATTTCCTAAATTCCCAAGAACTGCTACCTTTTATAGCCTACCCAAAA
>JAODAL010067617.1:0-17214 GCA_025379985.1 Phyllomedusa bahiana | reverse complement strand
CATTGCCAAAGCTACCAACCGATCTCTTTCATTAACACTGAGGCTAAATTATTTGCAAAGTTAATAGCTTTGCGGCTGAATCCTCTCTTGGAGGAGCTTATTCATTTTGATCAGGTGGGATTTATTCACTCTAGGGAGGCAAGAGACAACACTCTAAAAACTTTCTCTGTTATTAACCAAACTTATAATTGGATTACTCCCTGTATGCTGCTTTCACTCGACAAGGAAAAGGCCTTTGATCGAGTTGACTGGTCCTTTGTAAAAGGAGTTCTAACTAATCTGGGTCTTGGCCTGTCTTACTGAATAAAAAAATGGCAGCATATAACTCACCCCAAGTGCAAATATGGGTTAACGGAGCCTTTTCTTCTCGGTTTACTATTAGTAATGGTACCAGGCAGGGATATCTTCTTTATCTGCTTTTATATGTCTTGGTGATGGAGCACTTGCTCCAATCTATCCAATCTAATTTATCTATACATGCCCATAGGGAATAACCACTTAAAGTGTTCCGCTTTTGTGGACGAGTTATTGCTATAAGTGTCTGATCCCCTTATCTCATCACCATCTATAATATAGGCCTTGAATGAATATAGTTCCATCGGTAATTATGAGGTGAATATGTCTAAACGTACTGCAATGAATTTAAAATGGAAGCCCTAGAAGCCCAATTGAAATTTTTTTTTATTTTTTATTTTTCTTGGGTTATTAGTTCTTTTAAGTATCTGAGAATTCATATCCGTAGGGATCTTATCAAGACCTATGAACTCAATTTTATCCCAGTGCTTAATGTTCTTAAGCAAGACCTACTGAAATGGTACAAGCGTGATTTCGTGTGGATAGGCCGCACAAAAATCATAAAAATGAACATCCTCCTTCATCTGCTCGATCTTTTCCAGGCAATTCCTCTCCTCCGCCCTAAATCATTCTTCATGGTCTCCTCTCTTCTTTTTATTTGACAAGCAAAACAAGCAAAAAATTGCACGGATCCAGGAAGTGCAAAAAGACGTAACGTACTTTAATATAAGACATATACACTCATGGTACAGGGGGTGAAAAAAACAGCTACACCCAGGTAGCCTACGCATTTCGGGCGTATAGCATCGCCCTTGTTCACGGCATAAATTAAAACATCACACATATTACCTTTTTATATCTGTCTCTACCTTCACAACGGTGAGCAGGGGGCGGAGGCACTGGGCGGATGTCCTATTCGGCTGTGACATCACTTCCCCCTGTCTACTACAGGTAAATTTGTGTATATTAAAAACAACTAGGTGTAAATACTTTGAACCATAAAAATATGGATATACATACATGTACATAGGAAGAAAAGTACATGTTGGGTCAATTAGTACTGAACTTCTTTAGTAAATATAATGGAGATCATTCCGGTAATTTAACCACTCCGGCATCCTAGTTCCTAACTCAAGGATCCAGAATGCCTCTCTCAAACGGACCTGCTGTATCCAATCTCTGTCTCTCCTTGGGCGTTTTACCCTTTCAATCCCGCTTATGCGCAGGCTTTCTGGATCCTGAATGGGCTTGCACAAAGTGCTTTACTGCACCTGATTGATTGGGGAAATTATTTCTGATACCGGCCAAATATTCGTAAATCCTAACCTTTAATTTTCTAATGCTACTTCCTATGTAAGTTTTACTACATTCTGTACAGTAAATGGAATATACTATGTGGTGACTGTTACAGTTTATTAACCCCTTAAGGACCAGGCGTTTTTTTTTTGGTGACACGTTCGTTTTTCCCTCCTCGCCTTCTGAAAGCCATAACTTTTTTATTTTTCCACCTACAAGACACATGAAGGGCTTTTATTTGCGGGACAAGATTACTTTCTAATGGTGTTATCACTATACATATAATATACTGGGAAATCGCCCAAAAAAAATTTCCCGTGGGACAAATTGTGAAAAAAATTATTTTCGCCATGTTTGCGGGGTTTTGTTTTTAAAGGCGTTCAATCTTCGGGAAATATAATGTGTTTATCTGTATTCTACAGGTTTATACGCATCCACCAATACCAGTCATGTAGGGTTTCCGTTATGTTTTGGTATCGTAAAAAAATTACAAACGTATTCTATTTTTGAAATTTGCGCCACGGCGCCATTTTGTGCGGCCAATAACTTTTTTTGTACTAACACCTACGGACATCAGTAAGGGTGCATTTTTTGCTGGCCGAAGTGTACTTTTTATCGCTAGCAGTTTGGAATGCATGCGACTTTTTTGATCATTTTTATTCCATTTTTTGAGTGACGTAAAATGACCAAAAAACGCAATTTTGGCGTTTGGAAAAATTTTTTCTGCTACGGTGTTCAGCGTACGGGATAAATGATGTTATATTTTTATAGATCGGACTTTTTCGGACGCGGCGATACCAAATGTGTAACTTTTTTATTATTTTAATGATTTTATTTGTAAAATGGGGAAAGGGGGGTGATTTGAACTTTTAATACTTTTTTTTTGTACTTTAAAACATTTTTTTTTTTTTACTGTAACATTGAGGCCACCTATGGTACTTGACCACTAGGTGGCGCGATTCTTAATACAACCTAATGCATTGCATAGGCAATGCATTAGGCTGTACAAAGATGGCGGTTTCCCCACTTCCTGTCTGCGGACGGAATTGGGGCAAACCGGCCAGGGTAAGTGAGTGGGAGCCTTCACAAGGCTCCCCACCACCATGCCCGGTCGTCGGAGCGGGTGCCGATGACCGTACCGATCGGTGCGCGGCACCGATTGGCGTTCACTCAGACACCGCGGCCATCTTTACCGTGGTGCCTGATGGGTAAAACAGCACCAGCGGGCGGAGCCACCCGCCGGCACTGTTACTACCGGGTGTTAGCAGCGATTTGCCACTAACACCCGGCGGCTGTGCGGGGTGGTCGCGGCGCGATCCCCCTGCAAAGCCCCTTAGCGGCCCTGGGACGTACTCATACGCCCAAGGTCATTAAGGGGTTAAATCATTAATTTTGTAACTTTTGTTATTTAATGTTCCTTCAAAAGTGTCAGTTTTTTGGGTTAATTTACACATATTGCACCTTTTTTCCCCACAAGGGAAAAAAACTTTAGTTTTTAACCAGGTTTGTTGTGCTTTTAAAGATCTGAATTCGCTTCTAGAGACATCATCTCCTATAGTTCTATTATTCTTTGGGATGCATGCATACCCCTGATCCAGAATCTGTGCCAAAAGTGGATCCTGACATAGGATATGAATATTTTTGCAGAAGACACTCTTAATTTTACCAAAATCTCGGCTATATGGCGTGGAAAATACTACTTTATTATCCCTTTTGTTGGAGATATAGCCTCCTTTGTCCAGTAAGAAATCTTGTGTTTTACCTTCCATTTTTTTTTTAGCTTGATTGATTTGTCTGGAACTATACCCCCTATCTTTCAAACGTTTATCCACAATGTCAACTTCCTTTCTCTAGTGCATGCTAGGCATGCACTTATATATTCACCATATGGTATGGAATTTACTGTACTCAATGAGTGATTACTATCTGCTCTTAACACCGTATTCCCACTGAGGGGCTTCCTATATAGCTGAATGACAATGGTAGAGGTATCTATATCTCCGATGAGGAGAATATCCAAAAATGGAATAATTTTAGATTGCATTTCAAACATAAATTGTAAATTAAGGGGGTTATCATTAGCATACTTGATAAACTCTGGTATGGACGCCACATCCCGACCCCAGATGATCAGCAGGTCGTCTATGTAGCGCCCATGCCAGAGCACGTTCCGGGAAAAGGGATTGTCAACATTATAGATGTGTTGGTGTTCCCACCAGGACATGTAGAGATTTGCGATCGAAGGTGAAGACGTGGCTCCCATTGGAGCTCCTGTAAGTTGGAGGTAGTAATCATTATCAAAAGAGAAATAATTACTACCCAAAAGAAAATCAATACTGTCTAATATGAACAATTGAAGTTCTTTTGAATATTCACTGTATTTACGTAAATGGAACTGTATAGCTGGTCTGACTAAATTATGGGGAATTTTAGAGTATAGGCTTTTAACATCCATGCTCACCCAAGTATGGTATTTTGTCCAAGTATGATTTTTTAGTGACTTAATGACTGCCGTGCTATCCTTCAGGTAACCAGGCATAATTTGAACCAAAGGTTGAAGGTATTGGTCAAGCCACATATTTAGCCTTTCATTTATGCTCTGGTTACCTGAAATGATGCAGCGTAAATCAGGCGGGAAACAATTTTTGTGCAATGTACCTTTGGTACACGTCAGGATCCACTTTTGGCACAGATTCTGGATCAGTGGTATGCATGCATCCCAAAGAAAAATAGAACTATAGGAGATGATGTCTCTAGAAGCGAATTCAGATCTTTAAAAGCACAACAAACCTGGTTAAAAACTACAGGCTTTTTCCTTTGTGGGGAAAAAAGGTGCAATATGTGTAAATTAACCCAAAAAAACTGACACTTTTGAAGGAACATTAAATAACAAAAGTTACAAAATTAATGATTTAATAAACTGTAACAGTCACCACGTAGTATATGCCATTTACTGTACAGAATGTAGTAAAACTTACATAGGAAGTAGCATTAGAAAATTAAAGGTTAGGATTTACGAACATTTGGCCGGTATCAGAAATAATTTCCCCAATCAATCAGGTTCAGTAAAGCACTTTGTGCAAGCCCATTCAGGATCCCTAGAAAGCCTGCGCATAAGTGGGATTGAAAGGGTAAAACGCCTAAGGAGAGGCAGAGATTGGACACAGCAGGTCCGTTTGAGAGAGGCATTCTGGATCCTTGAGTTAGGAACTAGGATGCCGGAAGGGTTAAATTACCGGAATGATCTCCATTATATTTACTAAAGAAAGTCTCAGTACTAATTGACCCAAGCATGTTACTATCTTCCTATGTACATGTATGTATATCCATATTTTTATGGTTCAAAGTATTTACACCTAGTTGTTTTTAATATACACAAATTTACCTGTAGTAGACAGGGGGAAGTGATGTCACGGCCGAATAGGACATCCGCCCAGTGCCTCCGCCCCCTGCTCACCGTTGTGAAGGTAGAGACAGATATAAAAAGGTAATATGTGTGATGTTTTAATTTATGCCGTGAACAAGGGCGATGCTATACGCCCGAAACGCATAGGTTACCTGGGTGTAGCTCAGGCTCGGACTGGGCCGCCGGGGGACCGGGAAATCCCCCGGTGGGCCCCCCCGAGCCGCTGTGGGCCCCGGAGGCAGTGCCGTCGCTCCCCGGGGCACGGCCGCACATCCGGTCACTGGACGTCCGGGACCCGCGTCCCGAGTGCCCAGAGACCGGCCCGGGAGTTGGGGACTAATGTCCCCGGCTCCCGGGACTGCGCGGTGTCAGCGGAGCACAGCGCCACTAGCACTGCGCTCCGCTGATCCCCGGCAGGCTGAACGCATTAGGCCTTCAGCCTGCCAGGCGCCGGCCCCTACTGCTGACGTAGGCGGCGCGGTGACGTCACTTCACCTCGCCGCCTATGCAGGGCGGCAGGAGCCGGCGGCAGCACGGAGCGGCAGGAGCAGGAGCCCGAGCCAGGTAAGTGGCTGGCTGTTGTTGTTTTTTTTTTTTTTTTAACTACCTATAAGGGGGGGCCCTGACTATAAGGGGGGGCCCTGACTATAAGGGGGGGCCCCTGGCTACAGGGGGGCCCCTGGCTACAGGGGGGGCCTGGCTAAGGGGGGCCCTGACTACAAGGGGGGGTCCCTGGCTACAAGGGGGGTCCCTGGCTACAAGGGGGGGCCCTGGCTACAAGGGGGGGCCCTGGCTACAAGGGGGGGCCCTGGCTATAAAGGGGGGGGCCTGACTAAAGGGGGCCCCTGACTAAAGGGGGTCCCTGGCTACAAGGTGGTCCCTGGCTACAAGGGGGTCCCTGGCTACAAGGGGGGCCCTGACTACAAGGGGGTCCCTGGCTACAAGGTGGGGCCCTGACTAAAGGTGGTCCCTGGCTACAAGGGGGGGACCCTGACTAAAGGGGGTCCCTGGCTACAAGGAGGGCCCTGACTAAAGGGGGTCCCTGGCTCCAAGGGGGGGCCCTGGCTACAAGGGGGGTCCCTGGCTACAAGGGGGGTCCCTGGCTACAAGGGGGTCCCTGGCTACAAGGGGGGGCCCTGACTAAAGGTGGTCCCTGGCTACAAGGGGGTCCCTGGCTACAAGGGGTCCCTGACTAAAGGGGGTCCCTGACTAAAGGGGGGCCCTGACTAAAGGGGGGGCCCTGGCTACAAGGGGGGTCCCTGACGTCACTTCACCGCGCCGCCTATGCAGGGCGGCAGGAGCCGGCGGCAGCACGGAGCGGCAGGAGCAGGAGCCCGAGCCAGGTAAGTGGCTGGCTGTTGTTGTCTTTTTTTTTTTTTAACTACCTATAAGGGGGGGCCCTGACTATAAGGGGGGCCCTGACTATAAGGGGGGCCCTGATTATAAGGGGGGCCCCTGGCTACAGGGGGGCCCTGGCTACAGGGGGGCCCTGACTACAAGGGGGGGTCCCTGGCTACAATGGGGGTCCCCTGGCTACAAGGGGGGGCCCTGGCTACAAGGGGGGCCCTGGCTATAAAGGGGGGGCCCTGCCTAACGGGGGCCCCTGGCTACAAGGGGGGCCCTGACTACAAGGGGGTCCCTGGCTCCAAGGGGGGGCCCTGGCTCCAAGGGGGGGCTGACTACAAGGGGGGCCCCTGACTACAAGGGGGGCCCCTGACTACAAGGGGGGCCCCTGACTATAGGTGGTCCCTGGCTACAAGGGGGTCCCTGGCTACAAGGGGTCCCTGACTAAAGGGGGTCCCTGACTAAAGGGGGTCCCAATTTCTACATTTCTCTTGCTGAAATATGTATATCTGCTTACTTGCTTAATGTTAATTGTTTTACGGGTTTTGAATATCAATAAAACTCTTTTGAAACCGAAAAAAATATTACATTATTTATCCCAGACGCTCAACACTGTAGAAGAAAAAAAATTAAAAATGGCAAAAATTTGGGTTTTTTGGTCATTTCACATCCCCAAAAAATTTTAATGAAAAGTGATCAAAAAGTCGCATCTATCCCAAGATGGTCCCAAGATAAAATATGGTCGGCCCACAAAAAACAAGCCCTCATTCAGGTCCAAAGATTTAAACCGAAAAAAAAAAAAGTTATTGTACTCAGAAAACGTCGCTGCAGTGCCTATTTAAGAAATGGAGAATTTTTTTTTTAAACAGTACTAAAACATAACGCAAACCCTATATGTTTGGTAACACTGCAGCATACAGATAACACAGTACAGCATACAGATAACAAATAACATAAGTTAATTTTTTCACATTTCACCTCACTTGGAATTTTTTGTGGAGGTTCTCTGAATGTATGTTTGGTACGGTCAGTTAAAAATGTCATCTTTTCCTGCAAAAAATAAGCCCTCACATCATGTCGACGTAGATGAAAATAATAAAAAAATGCCATGGCTCTTAAAAGGAAAGGGGGAAAAACATCTGTACCAAAAAATTATGACCAGCTGTCAGAGAGGTCAACTGCACAGGATAATGTGAGATTTTAATAGACTAAACATTTAAATATGTAGCAATATCAATTATGTTTACCTATTCTTATTGTTTTGTATTGTAAAATAGGAAAAGGTGGGTGTTTTGAACTATTTTTACATAAAAATATATATATATTATTTTATTTTTTTTTTATTTAATTTTTTTTTTTTTTTACTAGTAGTCCCCCTACGGTACTTGATCATTAGGAGTCGCAACCACTTGCACACTAATTTGCAATGCTAATATATTGCAGACTAGTGTGCAGTTATGGATTTCCTATTACACACTGCCTCAAACAGGGTGTAATACAATCAGTAAGGTGATAATCCTGTGAGCTTTTATGACAACCGTTTTGCACCCTGTTATGTGGTGGGGCAAATTTATGTCTGTGCCTGATCATGTGATTGTTGGTGTATATTATATATACTATGAAGTGGCGAATGATGCGAGAATGTAAAACAAAATCTGTCATAGCATGTTTTGTGCGCCATTATGTTTCTGTGATGTTGGGGTGTGGGAGTTCTGAGCTGGCAGGGTTCCAGTGCCAGGGCGGCTGTTTGGTCCCAGTACGGCCCTGCAGGACAGTAAGACTATGTTTACATAGCAATGATTTTTGGTCAGATTTTTGGCGGATTCAGTATTCAGAATCCACCAAAAATCCAACTGTAATCAGTGCCCCATAGACCGTAATAGAAAATCTGTGCTGTAGTCTACTTAGAATGGATTTTTCCACTTGAAACACACAAAAAAAAATCGGACATTACTTACTTAAAAAACACTATTTTTGTGTGTTTTTCTGTAAATTATTAGTGTAGGGATTCGCAAGACATGAGGACCGTTGACGCTGGTTGCGAGCTTGTGTACTTGGGGCCCCGATACCAACCAATACCTCATATTTAACATTTTTCCAGTATGACATTTTTATCTGCCCTAGGCTACCACTGTGAGAGGTACATACCTTATGGTAATAAAATAATTAGAAACAGGAAAAACCCAATGTGGATCAACAGGGATGTAAAAGAGGCAATAAAAAACAAAAAGAAAGCGTTTCACCTACTAAAACAGGAGGGTAGTGAAGAGGCACTAAGAAGCTATAGGGAAAAAAATAAAGTGTGTAAAATAAAGATAAAGGAAGCAAAGCTGGAGACGGAAAGACGTATCGCCATAGAAAGTAAAACTAACCCCAAAATATTTTTTAACTATATAAATAGTAAAAAGATTAAAACAGAAAATGTTGGCCCTTTGAAAAATACTGAGGGAGAGACAGTAGAGGGCGATGAGAAAAAAGCAAACCTATTAAACACTTTTTTCTCCACTGTATTTACCGAGGAGGATGAGCTTCCTGTTGAACAGAGGGATGAGGTAAACTCCAACTTAAAAGTTTCTTGTCTTACCCAAGAAGAAGTGCAGCTCCGTCTTAAGAAGATTAAAATAGACAAATCCCCAGGTCCAGATGGCATACACCCACGTGTCCTAAGGGAGTTAAGTGATGTCATAGATAGGCCCCTATTCTTAATATTTATGGACTGTCTAATAACGGGGTATGTCCCAAAGGATTGGCGCATAGCAAATGTGGTGCCAATATTCAAAAAGGGGTCAAAAAGTGATCCAGGAAACTATAGGCCGGTAAGTTTGACCTCTGTTGTAGGTAAAATGTTTGAAGGTTTTCTCAGAGATGCTATCCTGGAGTATCTCACTGAAAATAAATGTATAACGCCGTTCCAGCATGGGTTCATGAAGGATCGGTCCTGTCAGACTAATCTCATCAGCTTCTATGAGGAAGTCAGTGCTAGACTGGATCGGGGTGAGGCACTGGATGTCATATCTAGATTTTTCTAAAGCATTTGATACGGTGCCACATAAAAGGTTGGTAAGTAAAATGAGAATGCTTGGACTGGGGGAAAACGTGTGCAAGTGGGTAAGCAACTGGCTCACTGATAGAAAACAAAGGGTAGTAATTAACGGTACATACTCTGACTGGATTGCCGTTACTAGTGGGGTACCACAAGGGTCAGTATTGGGCCTTATCCTCTTCAACATTTTCATTAACGATCTTACACGTGGATTGCACAGTAGAATATCGATCTTTGCAGACGATACAAAGCTCTGTAAAGTAATCAACACAATAGAGGATAATGTGTTATTACAAAGGGATCTGGATAAGTTGGAGGCCTGGGCAGGGAAATGGCAGATGAGGTTTAACACAGATAAATGCAAGGTTATGCACATGGGGAGGAAAAATCCATTACATGACTACATGTTAAATGGAAAAAGGCTGGGTAAAAGTGACTTGGAGAAGGACTTGGGAATCCTGGTGGACAGTAAACTTAATTGTAGCAGCCAGTGTCAGACAGCAGCTGCCAAGGCAAATAGGATCATGGGGTGCATTAGAAGGGGCATAGAGGCACATGATGAGAACATTATTCTCCCATTATACAAGTCACTGGTTAGACCACACATGGAATATTGTGTACAGTTTTGGGCACCAGTGTACAGGAAAGACATTGTAGAGCTTGAACAGGTACAAAGGCGGGCAACAAAAATAATAAAAGGACTGGGTGGACTACAGTACCCAGAAAGATTAGCAAGATTAGGGTTATTTAGTTTAGAGAAAAGACGGCTTCGGGGGGACATAATAAATATGTTTAAATACATCAAAGGTCAATATAGAGATCTCTCCCAAGATTTATTTATCCCCAGGACTGTATCTAGAACAAGGGGGGGCATCCTCTACGTCTTGAGGAACGAAAGTTTCTACATAAACATAGAAAGGGATTCTTTACTGTAAGAGCAGTGAGACTGTGGAACTCTCTGCCAGAGGAACTTGTCATGGTGAATTCACTAACAGAGTTCAAAAAGGGTTTGGATGCATTTCTGGAGCATAATAATATAACAAGTTATAGTGTCTAGGATTCTGGAGAGGGGTCATTGATCCAGGGATTTTTCCGATTGCCAGATTGGAGTCGGGAAGGAATTTTTCTCTAAAATGAGGACAATTGGCTTCTACCGCATTGGGGTTTTTTGCCTTCCTCTGGATCAACACCTTAGCACAACAGGCTGAACTGGATGGACGTCTCGTCTTTTTTCGGCCTTACAAACTATGAAACTATGAATAGTGCTGGGGAGCTAGGGGTGACTATGTTTTTTGTGTTGGATACCCAGAAGTGCTGGGCAGCCCGCCTAATCTGTTAGTATGGTCGGCACTAAGAGGCTGTAAGCCAGCATGGTGCACCACACGTTTGCACCTTTATGTATTGCTGTATCTATATGCAATTGTAGTACCGGCAGCCACCCCCTCATGCCCTGAGGATGTGTGAGTGGTTGTTCAATAGGTATTTTTGCAGTCTCTCCATGCATTATACTGTGGATTTTCTGCATGCTGGTGTGTGAACAGGTACCAAGCTAATGTGCAGTCTGTATCATGTAAGTGTTCCTCTAGCTGTGGAATCTTTGAGTTGTCATTTAGCAATCAGCTGCACCTGTAACCTTTTTTTTCCCCAGGAGCATTTAAGGCTAGATGCCTGCTCCTGGGCTCAGTCTGGTACAGCCATTGAGCTGTGAACAGGGCCCAAAATGGGGATGATTTTTCCAGTTGGTTTTGAAACTTGCTGAATTCTAAAACATGCTGTATCTTCCACCGGATTGCCGTACAGTCAACATACTGGGCTGGCGGGAAATCCGAAAACCAACTGCGTTTTTAGTGCAAACCGGCGCTTAAAATCGGGTACAACGATGTTAAAAGGTCATTGGATCTTAGACAGCATTTTAACATTGCTGTGTAGACCCAGCCTAACTATCTTTTAAAAAATCTGCAGGAAATGGCAGGGGTGTGTGCGAGTTAATTGCTTCAGATAGGCTTTTTTTAAATGCAGGTGAGACATGGATTTTATGGAAAGAAACTATTTAATTCTATACCCTGTAACCCTTGTTTTTTTCTATGCACAATCATGATCTCTTATGAGGTAAAAACAAGCATCATAACAAATAATGGTTAATCATAACTAACCTCTGTGGATGGCTTCTAACCATTGATCTTAGGAGAATGCAGAAGAAAGTGTAATACTGTAGGACTGACTGCTCAACTACAGTATTATACAGATTTTCCTGCATACAAAAAAATGTTTTTTAAATAGCTTCAGCGACATGCACAATTTAGTACTTGCTAGGAGCATATAACTGTTAAAGTGCTTTTCTACAAATAAAACATAACGTGCGATAATACAGTTTGGTCACATTATTATGACCACCAGCTAATATCCAGAGTAAGCGCCGTGTGCAGCGGGGACAGCAGATAGACGGAATGCGAGTGACTCAATAAGGCCCTGGTAGGTTACCACAGGTATCTTGAGCCATACTGACTGCATCCCACAGCTGCTGGAGGGCGAGTGGGGAAAGACGAGGTGGTCCTACAGATGCTCAATTGGGTTCAAATCTGAGGAATTGAGGTGCCAGGGTAGTACTTGAATGTATTGGTCATGCTCTTCCAATAAATGTTGGACATTTCTAGCCCTTTTATATTTTACATTGTCTTATTGGAAGATCCCATTCTCCCCAGGGAAGACAATCAGCATCTATGCAATGGTGATACGGTGTTTGTTCTCTGATGTTTCTCGACTGACACGCCAACATTTATGTGTTCTATGAATTAGAAACAGTGATTCATTGGAGAAGGCAACCCTTTGTCAATCAGCAGAGGTCCAATTCTGTTAATGCCATCATAATTGAAGCTTTTTTTTCTGTTGATGCTACCTCATTAGCAGTGGTGCAGTGACCATCCACAATAGAGTTCACTGAACTGTTGACATCTAACAATCAAGACTTCATTGATTCATGCTGCTTGCACAAAATCCTGACTCTCCTATTAGCATGGTACAACAGAAATCTGGATTCATCTAATCAGGCAATGTGTTTCACTGCTTGGTAATTCAGTTTATGCTCCCTTATACCCACTGAAGTTTTGCCTTTTTGCTTCCCCGAGACAGCAATTGCTCTTGGAATGAAAAATGTGCATTCAGATACATTATTTGGGACAGCAGCATTTTTTGGGGTGAAGTTTGATTGTGCACTGCCTGTTCATCAAAACGATTGTTGACATCTTCATCCGACTCCTTTTGTTGGCAAACTGCTTACATCCAATTATTCCACTGTGGTGAAAGTTTTTGCGCAGGCACCCCATTCTTGGCATACTCTCAACCTAAGGTTGTTATATTATGAAATAATAGCCTCAGCTAGTCTAGCTCTGATGACCATGCCTCGTTTGACTTCTCTCAAAGCACTTGATTTTCCAACTTTAATGTGAATTCATACTGAAATATGTGCTCACTTGATTTTCTGTTGAATATGAGTGTCATGGGTCTTTTTTCATCTGTCTCCTTGGTTAAGGATACTGGTGTCTCAGCTGGTACCATAAACGTTTGATTGGCTATAGATTTGGCGACCAGGCAGGCCCAGGAAATGTTGCAATTTCGTGGGAAACCCATTATCCTGCTGGAAAATTGTAGTAGGAAGCCCTGCCATTAGGAAACATGTGTCCAAGGATGTCCGGCACATACTGCTGAGTGGGTCCGGTCCCTCGTATCATTACTAAAGGTCACCATCATCATCTCCCTACATCATCACACTAGCAGTTGGGGAACTATGTCACTCTACAACAAACCCTGGATTGAAGCGTTCACCACAAGGCCACCATACTTGAATCCAAATGGCGTAAGATCGCAAACAAAACTTGGATTTGTAACTAAAAAACAATACAGTTCCAGTCCTTGGCAGTCTAAGTTTCTTGTTCACGACACCATTGGAAACGAAGACAGTGGTCTCTGGCTGTCAACGGTAGGACATGTAATGGGTAGATTGACACTGTATTTCTTTGCTAAGCAACTGGAAATGGTCCGGGCAAAGACAGGGTTGTATAATGAAGATGACATTTATGTCTGGACAAGTGCTTGTCGGTAGATAAAAGATTCTCTTTACTGGCAGTCTCAAGTAGATAGGATCCTAACAGCATGAACAGAACAGCCTGGAGGGTCGGCCATTGGTCAACACGGCCATCCTGCTTTTCTGTCCAATGATGTACACCTTTTAAATATTTAGGAACTGGGCAAAATGACATCAAGGGCATCACAGAGGCATGTCAAGAAGTCAGCAATTTCTTACCAGGAGGGACACTACCAAAGAGTAGATTATGAGGCCTTTTTAACATTGCAGCATTGGAAGCACTTTTACGTTCTTTTGTGGCAAGACCAAATGTCTAATCAGACCACACCCGTAATAATTCGCAGATCTGAAAAATAACCGCAGGCCAAGCGCTGTAGCAATCTACCATTAATATCGGATTCCTTTTTTTTAATCAGTGTATATGGAACAATTATCCAAGTCCCTGTCTTTTAAAATCCTCTCTCCCAAGGGGGTAAAATAAAATGAACCCATACCTCCTCTCCCATCATTACTATTCCAGAGCTCCAGTGTTCTTACCCATTGGTCCCTTACTGATAACACACTTCTGGATCACATGATGCTGCAACCAATCTCTCACCTCGGCAGTCACATGCCTGAATGCACAGCAAGTGACCACAGAGGTAAGCGACTGGCTGCAACATCACATGATCCAGTGAGGGAGCGAGTTGGATTGGAGCTCTGGCAACGCTAGAATGGTGGTGATGGGAAAAGTTTAGGTAAATTTTCTCTTTTTACACAGTGGGAGATGGTAGGGAGCTTTTTAAAAATCTTGGAAACCCCATTTAATTAGAGATGAACAGTTGACAGAAGAAAACCCATACATTAATGTATAACATAAAACTATATTTCTTAATACAGCCACATCTATTACATTATAAAATCTAATAAATAATAGTGTTCCATGAGTTTGCATACAACTCTATGTATTCCACTGGACTGCAGTTAAAATTAATTAGTTGTGCTACAAAATCTCTATGCAGCCCAGGCCTAAATCTTTATCGTGCTTTCACAAATGTGAATCAGACATAGGCTGTCAACATTGGTCTAGTAGACAGGAAAATGGTGCATAGGGAATTCTAATACCACCCTAGGTACACACGTTTATATAAACTGGCACTTATAATGAAAGCTGTAGAAACAGCAGTTTATGAAAATGGAACGATACACATTTCTACTTACAAAGACTTGTGAGCAAATCTGCAGTGTGATTCAATTGAGACCCATATAGTGCAGGTGCAGTATCCAGCATATCGTTAAGAAAGTAATTGAAATGAAATGGAATAACTCTGTCCTACTTTCTTTCTACTAAATCAGGTGTAAAAGTTTCTGGGGAGGTAGCCGATCCAATCTGTCCTATGATCTGAATGGAAGTTAGGGTTTTGAATTTAAAGATCAACACACTAATCTATATTATGCACTTGATAATAACAAATCCTGTCCTTAATCTAATCACTGATGAAGCTGTTAAACTAAATCACATGTAATAAACAAACCCGTCTCATTTTCAGCTCAAGGAAATCAGAGGTCCATTATCTGATGTACTGTAACTTAGCAACCAAAGAGCTTTCTGTCTCTTATCCCGCGAGCAACCGCATGGTACACAAACATGCCAATTAGCGGGTATTATGAAGGTGGCAGTACTCGGCTGTGTGTGGCACTTTTCCAGTAGTTTGAGAATATGTATCATCATAATTTCTTAATATATGCGACTGCAACAATAATTTATTAGAGGTGTTTACTCAAGCACTTTTCTTTCCCATAGAGACCAGTGTTTTAAAAAGTATTTTCATGGAGATTTATCATTATGCACAAATAAAATAAGCTGACAAGGCTAATCATAACGGTCCAAAGCACACGAACCATTAACAAACTGGTCCAGAGACATAGATGTGAAGAATTTTAAAGGAGGCTAATATGGGTTATGATTGTAGTGTGTAATTTCTGCATAAAAATGAAGAAAAATAAAATCAAGTGATGTAACCTCTATGGAATACATATTTGGGTGTCAGCTCATAAAGTTGCTGAATGTAAGAAATGAAAATCTAAGAAAAATTATTGTTGAAAAACAAGCAAAAACGAATCCTAAATCTATAGGTCAGCATGCATATCGATAGGATTCTCCAATTATTTGAATGGAGTTCTGACTGCAGCCAAGCAGTTGCATTTGGCTATACTCTGATGTTCCATTCAAATGAATGGAGAGTAACCACAGTCCAGTTCTCCATAATGAATGAGAATTTCTGGGGGCCCATTCTCGAAATAGGTACAAGTCCCACAGGTGACACGCACATCTATCAGACATTCATGGCATATCCTTTCAATATGCCATGAATGTCTCATTCACTTCTTTGGGAGTTCCAAATATAGCACAGTGTGCACGCTTGGCTATATTCTGGAGCTTTTATGGAAGTGAATGAGTGCTGCCCTCCCCATGCTCATGCATGGTCAGCTCGTGGTTAGCTGAGAACCAACCTGTGCAATAGACTTTACTTTATGAGAACACCCGTTTTTTGTTTTTTTTGTTTTTTTTTTGGGAGGACAGGTTGTAATCTTGCTTTTTTTACCTATTTATTTTCTTTTTACTGTTCTAAAACATTTACTACCTCTAAAGATACAAAATTTATCTCAAAAGAATTCTCACAACATACATTATTTTCCAACAAAAAATCCTCATTAAAACGTAACTTTTATTGCTCAAATACACCTAATATTAGATAAATGGAAAAGACAAAAAAAAAGCTATATGAAGTAACCCTATCCCCAACCCTTAGTGGAGAACCCGTCCCGTAAGGACGACCCCGCAAATCTGGCACCTATCTCACCCTACCTTCTCAACAAATAGAGAGGCAGCTTCTTAAATAACTACCAGAATAATCACTAAAGAGTAGATAAATATATAGAATAAAACAAAACAGACCCCAGACGCGTTTCGTCAAACAATAAGAAAAGTGGGGTGTGCATTATTCAGGCCCTTTCCTTTCAGTGCAGCAAACTCACTCTAAGGCTATGTTCACACGGCTTATTTCGGGACGTATTTGCAGATGTAATTACGTCCACAAATACGTCCCAAAATACGTTTCAAAAAAAGTGTGGCACATATTTCGCGTCATAAATACATTCCCCATTCTTAACTATGGGGATTTACATCACAAAATACGCCTCAATAATGGCAGGGGACTAAATTTTACGATCGTATTTACACGGCAAAAGTACGTCGCAGAAATACACCTCGTGTGAACGAGGCGTATTTTACATTGGAATCAATGCGAATCTAATTGTTCATTATTTGAAACGCATTTCGGAACATAGTTGCGGATGTAATTACGTCCGCAAATACGCCCCGAAATAAGCCGTGTGAACAAAGCCTAAAAGTTCAGTGAGTATCTCTGAATGATCCAATGTTGTCCTAAATCACTGATGATGATGAAAAAAAACCCACCTGTGTGTAATCAAGTCTCCGTATAAATGCACCTCCTCTGTGATAGTCTCAGGGTTCTGTTTAAAGCACAGAGAGCATCATGAAGACCAAGGAACACACCAGGCAGGTCCGTGATACTGTTGTGAAGTTTAAAGCCGGATTTGGATACAAAAAGATTTCCCAAACTTTCAACATCCTAAGGAGCACTGTGCAAGCCATCATATTGAAATGGAAGGTGTATCAGACCACTGCAAATCTACCAAGACCGGGCCGTCCCTCTAAACTTTCTCTTAAAAAAAGGAGGTAAAGAC
>JAODAL010067616.1:0-17215 GCA_025379985.1 Phyllomedusa bahiana | reverse complement strand
AAATTTCTGGGGGTTGAGCCATGAGGTGTCCAGTTTAGATGGTAGATCGGGGACCGTCCAGCTCACCCTTTGATTCGCCCAGAGCCCCCTTTACGAGAATGCCGCCCAAGGAACTATTTTTCCCAAAGGCAAGTCAGGGCCCTTTTGTGGGGAAAACTGAATGAGGTAAAGATCCTGTCATTCCCAGAGGCGGGGGACCCCAAAGGGCCCAAAAGCTTCATTTTTGTGAGTAGGTGAAATAAAGGGCCCAACCTTGGCTTGTTTATGATGGGAAACTGATGGGGCCCGGACTTCAAGTTTGGATGGTTGCACTCGGGAAGCTCAGGGGGCCAGTTTGGGGGGAAATGAATGGCTTTATTAAACCCCCCGTGGAATCTTTTGTTAAATTTTCCCCAGGTTCTTAAAACCCCCTTTTACGGGGAAAAACTTAAAAAACCCCTTTTTGATTAAAACTTTCAATGGATCCCTTCGTTTCCCCAGAGGGGTGGGGGGCCTAAGGCCAAACCCTTTCACTGGGGATTTAGTTAATAATGAGGACCTTTTTGGGCCCGTGTTTCCAAACAGGATCTGATGTGCCATGACCTCAAAATGGATGGTGCATGATTGAAAAAACCTTTTCGACTTGTTTGGGGGAGGTCTCCATGGTAAAAAAGAGGGGCAGTGGCAGATCCGGGATGGGACGGAAAAATGCCAACAAAAGGGCATTTAAAAAAGTTGTTCTCAAACGGGCGCTTTTTGACAAGATACAAACTCTTCAGGATGTTGGTTTTGGGGGTAGAGGTGCATCGTTGGGATCCATGGTTAGTTTGTACTGTCACAATAAGGGGTGGTAAATGCAGGTGTGGATCTACTGGTTCACTATGAGAGTTGGTGCAGTCCACACCACGCAGCAGAGTCTAAGGAGCCCATGGAATCCACCAGACCCTCTCCCCGGGTTTAGGTTTGGGATTTTGGGAATGTGGGGAACCCCCAAGGTCGCTACCCCGCAAAATTTGCCCTCGCTGGGACGCCGAGATGCCCGGCCCGGTGAAACGGGAAAGGATTTGGTAAAAGGTTTGGCAGTTCCCAAACGGGTATAAGGGTTGATGAGAAAAATTTAGCAAAAAAAACAGGTTAGCTGATAGACTGTCCCGGTTTACAAGTCCCCGGTTTACCCACAGGTTTCCAGGACCCAAGGCAAAGAAAGAAAAATAGAAACCCAAGGCAGGGGGGGTGGGCCTAGGCAGTTTTAATTCGGGGCAAAGAGCCCCGAATAAATTCCGCCGTTGCCCCGAGTTTCGGCGGCTCCGGGGCCGCTTGCCCGTGGGCCTGGGCGCTCCTTAGGCGGGCGGCCCCCGCCGATGCCCTCTGCCCTGGGGCCCCCGGTTTAAAGCACCCATCGCAGTCAGAGTCGGGGAGGGGGGCAGGAGGGGATCGTTCCCGGTCCTGTCCCCCTTCCCCTGTAGGGTACGGTGTCACGAGAGGGGTACATACATCTGGGGCGTCGAAAGGGGCGTAAACGCGGCCGTTTTATCCCCCCCCCTGCGACGTTTGGGCCCCTCTAAGCCGGCGCTCTGCCTGGGCGAGGAGACCCCCGGGGCCCCCGGCGGGGGGGCGGGGGAAGGCGGTAACCACCCGTGTTTGACATCACGCTGCTTATACCGCTCTCAAGCTGCAGGACCAGGACGCGGGGAAACCGGGGGTTTATTAGGTAAGTAGGTTTTTTTTTTTTTTTTTTTATTGGGTTTAAGGGGGAAAGGACAACTGGTTAAAAGGGGGGCAAGACACTGGCAAAAGGGGGTCAAAAACACGGGTACAAGGGGGGGAAAAGGACACTGATTTACAAGGGGGGCAAGACACTGGTTTAAAAGGGGGGGCAAGACACTGGCTACAAGGGGGGAAAGGAAAAAGGGACACTGGCTAAAAGGGGGGGCAAGACACGGCTCCCCAAGGGGGGGAAAGAAAGAAAGGGCCCAACAAGGGGGGCAAGAACGGTAAAGGGGGGGGAAAGGGACACTGGTTTACAAGGGGGAAAAGCACTGGTTTCGGGGGGGGCAAGACAATGGCTACAAGGGGGGCAAGACACTGGTAAAAGGGGGCGGCAAGAAAACTGGCTCCCAAAGGGGGGGAAAGGACACTGGTTTCCCAAGGGGGGAAAGACACTGGTACAAGGGGGGGCAGGGCAAGAAACTGGCTAAAAGGGGGGGGCAAGACATTGGCACAAGGGGCAAAGGAACACTGGCTACAAGGGGGGCCCAAGGGAAAACTGGCTAAAAAGGGGGGCAAGACATGGCTACGGGGGGGCAGGGAAGCCCACTGGCTAAAAGGGGGGGAAAGAATGGCTACAAGGGGGGAAAAGACAGGGGCTAAAAAAGGGGGGGCAAGACAGGGCCCAAACAAGGGGGGAAAGACACTGGCTACAAGGGGGAAAGGGACACTGGTAAAAGGGGGGCAGGGCAAGACACTGGCTACAAGGGGGCCGGGGAAAAAGCCCACTGGCTACAAGGGGGCAGGGCAAAATTTGGCTAAAAGGTGGGCGGGAAAAAGCACTGGTTTAAAAGGGGGGAAAAGAACGGGGTACGGGGGGGGGGGGCAGGGCAAGCACGGGCCCAAAAAAGGGGGGGAGGGCCAAAAGACATGGTTAGAAGGGGGGCAGGGCAAGACACGGGCCCCTACAAGGGGGGGCGGGGCCCAAGAAAATGGCTAAAAGGGGGGGCAGGGAAAAGACACTGGCAAAAGGGGGGCAAAGGACACTGGCTACAGGGGGGGGGCCAGGGCAAGAAAACTGGCTCCCAAAGGGGGGCAAGAATGGTAAAAGGGGGGAGGGAAAAAGGAAAAATTTGGCTAAAAGGGGGGGCCCAAGGCAAAAAACACTGGCTACGGGGGGGGAAAGGGCATGGTCCCAAGGGGGGGCCCGGGGGAAAGGCCCACTGGCTACAAGGGGGGCGGGAAAGACACTGGCTAAAAGGGGGGGCCCAAGGGACACTGGCTCCCAAGGGGGGAAAGGGGACACTGGTTTCCCAAGGGGGGGGGAAAAGGACGGGGGCCCTAAAAGGGGGGGGCAGGGCAAGACCCCGGTTTAAAAAGGGGGGGAAAAGGAACCCGGGGGCTACAAAGGGGGGAAAGGGGAAAATGGCTACAAGGGGGGGAAAGGACACTGGCTAAAAGGGGGGGAAAGGGACACTGGTAAAAGGGGGGGGAAAGGGAAAATTGTAAAGGGGGCCCAAGACACGGGGCTAAAAGGGGGGGGGGAAAGGACATTTGGGTTTTACAAGGGGGGAAGGGAAAAGGCTAAAAAGGGGGGCAAGACATGGCTAAAGGGGGGAAAAGACACTGGTTTAAAAAGGGGGGCAAGCACTGGCTAAAAGGGGGAGGAGGGGCAAACAGGGGCTACAAGGGGGCATTTGGAAAAGACACGGGCCCTAAAAGGGGGGGCAGGCAAGACACTGGTTTCCCAAGGGGGGAAAAAGACCACTGGTTTACAAGGGGGGAAAAGACATGGCTACAAGGGGGCCCCAAGACATGGCTACATGGGGGCAAAAAACACTGGTACAAGGGGGGGGGGGCAAGCACTGGCTAAAAGGGGGGGCCGGCAAGCCCAATGGTAAAAAGGGGGGAAAGGGGCAAGACCATGGCTAAAAGGGGGGCAAGCCCATGGCTACAAGGGGGGGAAAGGGACACTGGCAAACAAGGGGGGGGAAGACATGGCTAAAGGGGGGGGCAAGAACACTGGCTAAAGGGGGGGCAAAGACACTGGCAAACAAGGGGGGGCAAGCCCAATGGCTACGGGGGGGCATATAGGGTAAGGGGGCATGTCACTGGCTACAGGGGGCATATATGGAAAAGCGGGCATGTCATGGCTACGGGGGGGCCCTTTGTCACGGGGCTAAGGGGGCATGTCGCTGGCTACGGGGGGCATGTCACTGGCTACAGGGGGGCATATGTGGAAAGGGGGAATATCACTGGCTACAGGGGGGAAATTTTCATAGCTAAGGGGTATTTTTATGGGGCTATGGGGGCAGAAACCCCTGGGTTTACAGGGGGCTAAAAACCCTTGACTACAAGGGCTTTTAAATGGCAAAAGGGGGGCATTTTTATCCCAAAAAAGGGGGCAGAAACCCAGGTTTGAGGGGCTAAAAAAACCCTGGCTAGGGGGGGTAAAAACCCTTTGGGCTACAGTGGGCTACTACCAGGCATGGGGGCCAAATTTTTTACCTAAAAGGGGGGTTTAATTTTTCCATTTGGGGCACTAAAAGAGGGGGTTTTTTGTATAGAGATGGGGAAATTTTAGAAAAAAAGGTGAAAAAATGGGAAGTCAAAGATGTTTTGTTTTGTATATTCTACAGGAAGAGTGGGGAAAGGTAGTCACCTTTGGGTCGGGGCCCCAGATGGGGGAAGGGAAGAAGAGAAAGGAAAAACAACTCTTCAGGCGTCTCCGGTGAGTCACTAATTGTAACTCCCTTTGTAATCATTATATTTCTCCTGAGAAATTTTTAACATACAAAGGTTTTTCTCTGAAAATTTATAAATCCCAGTTCCAATGAGCCCGCAAAAATTCCGTGTGCACCCAGCCATACTCAAAAAAAAATTAAAGGGGCCCCGCCCCCCGGTTTTTTTGGGGAAAACCCTAGAAAGCCCCGGGTTTAAAAAGGAAAGAAAAACAAGGGGATCAGGATCAATAAAAAAAAACCTTAACAAACTGACCAAGAGCCAGGTCAGGAAGTTTTCCTGGTCCAGGGGCGAGTGGGAATTTTTAAACCCGGGGGCCCAAAAACCCTCGGTTTTAAAACTCCCCTGGCCCCCAAAACCTTGCGGGCCCTTTCCCGGGTTTTGTGCTTTGGCCCTGGAGCATGCCCGCCCCCTGAACTGTATGGGGCTTCAGCGGGGGACACACAAAACAGCTAAAAGGTTTCCCCTGGAGCAGAGAGCGAGGGCCTCCCGGGCTTTGGGGGAGAAATCGGGCCCGTCCGGGGGGACTAACTGTATGTGGTCCCCCGGTTTGCTTTTTTTAACAGCTAGGGGTTCTGCGGGGGCAGAGATCTCCGCTCCGCGGAAGTACTTGGTAGCCACAAGCGGGTTCACCGAGTAAAACCCTTAGGCGGCGGAAGGGTCAAAAATTGCTCCCTTTGCTGGCTTTTGGATGAAAAACCCGCCCCCTTGAAGGAAGAAGGGGAGAAGGGGAAAGGGAGCAGGTAAGGTGGTATTGTTAGTTTTTTTTTGCCCTTTTTAAAACCTGCCAATACCGGTCCCTGGGGACCAATAACCTTGCCCTTTTATAGTGTTTGGGAGCCCTAGATCCCGGGCCTATACATGTGCTGGAGAACCTATAACCTGCCTTTAAAACCTGTGCTGGGGGGCCCTATTTACCTGCCTTTTCCCTGTGTTTCGGAGCTCACTTATCCCGGGCTAACGCCCGGGGATATCCTATATACCTGTTTTAAAAAACTGTGGGGGAAAACCTAAAACCTGCCTAAAATTTGAAAATGGGAGCCCTATATCCCCTGCCTATCCCTTTTGGGGGGGGAACTAAAAACTTGGCCTATCCCCTGTTTTTGGGGCTCTATATACCTGGGGTTATCCCTGTGCTGGAGCCTAAAAAACCCTTTTGGCCTTTTAATCCCCTGTGCGGGGGGGCCTTTTTAACCTGCCTATCCCTGTCCCTTGGGAGCCCTATATACCCCCCCCTTTATCCCTGTGCGGGGAGTTTAAAATTTTTACCTCCTTTCCCGGGCCCCCTGGAGACCTATAACCGGGCCCTATACCTGTTTTTGGGAGCCCCTTATTTTTCCCTGCCTTTTTACCTGTGCGGGAAAGGCCCATTATACCTTTTCTAAAACCTGTGTGGGGCCCTATTTTTGCCTTTTAACCTGGGGGGGGCCCCTACATCCCTCCCTATCCCTGGGCTGGGGCCCCCTATAAACTCCCAACCTGTGTGGCAGCCCTATATCCCTGCCCTATACCTGTACTGGGGGGCCCTATATACTCCCCTTATACCTGTGCGGGGGACCTAAAACCGGGCCTATACATGTGGGGGGGGCCTTTTTATGTATCTCCCCCTATACCTGTCCCTGGGGGCCCAAATATACCCAAACCTTATACCTGGGGCGGGGGGGACCCCTATATAACGGGTTTTAATGTGCTGGGGGGGCCCCTATAAAACCTTTGCTTTACCTTTTGCTGGGGGCCCCTTTTTACCTGCCTAGACCTAAGCGGGGGGCCCCTATTTTCCTGCCTATCCCCTGTGCTGGGAGCCCTATATATTTTACTATACCTTTTGGGGGGCCCTTAACCCTCCCTTAAATGGGCTGGGGGCCTTTTGTATCTGCTTTACCGGGTGCTGGGACCCCTATATCCTCCCTTTTCCCGGGAGTGGGAGCCCTATATACCCCCCCGGGATCCCTGTGCTGGGGGGCCCAAATATCCCTCCCTTTATAACTGGGGGTGGGGTTCATTCCCGGGCCCTATACATGTAAAGGGGGGCCTATTTCCCTGTTTATCCCTGTGTTGGGGCCCCTATTATCCCTGCCTATACCTGTGCTGGGAGCCCTATATACCGGCCTTTTCAGTGATGGGGGGGCCTTTTTATACCTCCCTTTTTCGTGGGGGGGCCCAATATTTTACCTACCAATACAGTGTGGGGGGCCCTATTTTACCTGTTTTATACCTGTGCTGAGGCCCTTTATACGTGTTTTTAACCTGTGCTGGGGGCCCTAAAATTTTTTGTTTATCAAGTGCGGGGGGGCCCTATATCCTGCCAATACAGTGCTGGGGCCCTATATCCCTCCCCCAAAACCCCCCCCCCCCCCCCCCCCCCCCGTTTTGGGGGCACTTTTAAAACCTCCCTTATTACCTGTGTGGGGGCCCCTATTTTTAACCCCCCTTTTAATACATTTTGCGGGGGGGCCCTATATACCCTCCCTTTTACATGTGTGGGAGCCCTTATACCTGCCTATGCATGTGCGGGGGGCCTTTTTTAAAACCTCCCTTTATAATGTGCGGGGGGGGCCCTTATATACCTGCCTATACCTGTGGTGGGGCCCCCTTTATACCTGCCTATACATGGGGGGGGGCCCCTATAAAACCTGCCTTTCCCGTGTTTGTAGGCCCTTTTTAACCTACCTATTCAGTGCGGGGGGGGCCAATTTAAAACCTACCTATACATTTGCTGGGGGGCCCTAATATCCCTCCCTTTAAAACCTGTGCGGGGGCCCTATAAAACCCCCCTAAAATGTCCCTGGGAGCCCTTTTAAACCTTTCCCTATACAGTGCTGGAGACCCATATACCAAACCTATTCATTTGCGGGGGGCCCTATATCCCTCCCTTACATTTGCGGGGGGCCCTATATACCTGCCTTTTAATGGGGCTGGAGGCCCTAAAAACCTACCTATTCATTTGCGGGGGGCCCTTTATTTACCTAACTTTTCGTGTGGGGGGCCAAAATATCCCCTCCCTTTATACAGTGCTGGGGGGCCCCTATATACCTGTTTTTATACCTGTCCCTTGGGGCCCTATAAAAGGTGCTTAAACCTTTTTTGGGCTGGGGCCCTATATATTTGCCTATACAAGTGCTGGGGGCCCTATATACCTGCCAAAATCGTGCTGGGGCCCTATTACCTCCCCTACACCTGTGCGGGGGGCACAAATATACCTGCCTTTTTCCTGTCCCTGGGGGCCCTATATCCCTGCCTTTAATGTGCTGGGGGCCCTTTTTTACCTCCCTTACATGTTGCTGGGAGCCCTATATCCCTCCCTATGCATGTGGGGGGGCCTTATATCCCTGCCTTTTCATGTCCCGGGGGCCTTAATCCCTCCCTATACCTGGGGGGGGGGGTCCCCTTTTTTACCGGGCCTTTATAAAAGGTGGTGGGGGCCCTATTTTACCCCCCCTTTCAGTGCTGTGGGCCCCTTTTAAACCTACCTATTAAAGTGTGGGGGCCCTTTTAAAACCCTCCCTTTATAAATTTTGGGGGGGCCCCTATTTTAACCTACTATACCTGTGCTGGGGGCCTATATACCTGCTTATAAAGGGTGCTGGAGGCCCTATATCCCTCCCCTTTAAATTGGTTGTTGGGGGCCTTTAAAAATATCTTTTCTTTTCCCTTTGTGCTTGGGGAAACCTAAAAACTTGCCCTATACCTGGGTGGGGGCCTTATATATCTGCCTTTTACCTGTGCTGGGGGCCCATATAGTTTGTTTATACCTGTGCGGGGGCCCTTTATAGTCCCTATACTGTGCCTGTGGGCCCTTATACCTTCCTAAAACATGTGTGGGGCATTATATCCCTCCCCTATACAGTTGGGGGGCCCCTTTTTAACCCTACCTATACATAAAGTGGGCCCTATACCCCTTGCTTTATACCGGTGCGGGGGGCCCTATTTCCCTGTATCCCCTTGTGTGGGGGCCCTATATACCTCCCTTATGAAATTGTGTGGGGCCCTATATACTTCCCTTTTTAATGTGTGGGGGCCTTAAAATTATCGGGGCCTAACATGTGCGGGGGCATTATTTCCCTCCCTTTATACAGTTCGGGGGCCCCAAAAAATACCTACCTATCCCAGTGATGTGGGCCATTATACCCCGGGCCTTATACCTGTGTGGGGGCCCTATATCCCTGCCTAAACCTTTTGTTGGGGGCCCCTATATACCTGTATGCATGTGGGGGGGACCCTATTTTCGTCCCCCTATACAGGGTGCGGGGGGCACTATATACTTCCCTTTTAAAGTGCTGGAGGCCTATTCCTCCAAGTTTGTTTTGGGGTTGCCTATACCCTTTCCTTTTTAAAATGCTAGGGCCAATTTTTTGTCTGTCTATACCTGGGTTGGGAGTAAAATTTACTGCCTATCCCAGTGCTGGAGGATTATATACCTCCCTTTTCTGTGGGGGGGGCCCAAATATATCCCTCCCTATACAGTTGGGGGGCCCCTTTATCCCTGTCTTTTAACCTGTGTTTGGGGCCCCATAAAAAAACGTCCCTACACCTGTGCTGGGGGCCCTATATATGTCCCTTAACATTTTGCTGGGGGCCCTTTTAAAACCTGCCTATACAGTCCCTGGGGGCCCCTATTTTAACCTCCAATTCAGTGCTGGGGGCCATATTTACCTACCTATACGTTTTGGGGGGCCCCTAATAGCTCCCTACACCCTGTGCTGGGGGAAATTTTAAAAACCGGGCCTTTTAACCTATGCTGGGGGCCCTATTTCCCTTGCCTAAAACTGTCGGGGGGCCTTTTAATACCGGGCCTTACATGTGTGGGAGCCCTTATTTTTTACCTCCCTATACATGTGGGGGGGGGCCTTATAAAACCTCCCCAAATCCCTTTTTGGTGGGGCCCCAATATAAAACCTGCCTATCCCATGTGGGGGGGGCCCTATATCCCCGGGCCTATGCAGTGTGTGGCCTAATTCCCCAAAACTTTTCCCAATGCTGGGGGGGCCATTTTTTAAAACCAAACCTATACATTTGTGGGGGGTTTATTTACCTGCCTATCCCCTGTGCGGGGGCCCCCTTTATATCCCCTTTGCCTTTATACAGTGAGGGGGGCCCTAAAACCCCGGGCCTAAAACCTGTAGGGGGGCCCTTTTTAATCCCTCCCTTTATCCCTGTGCGGGGGGCCCCTATACCCTGCCTATGCATGTGGGGGGGGCACAAAATCCCTCCCTAAAAAAGGGCGGAGGAACCTATTTCCCTACCTAGATAGTCCCTGGTCCCCTATTTTCCCCTACCCTTATACAATGAGGGGGCCCATATATTAGTTTTTAAACCTGGCTGGGGGCCCTATATATCTGCCTATACCGTGTGGGGGGCCCTTTTTTACCGCCATGTATGTGGGGGGGGCCCTATATACGTGCCTATAATGTGCGGGGGGGCCAAAAATATCCCTTTGTTTTAATACCTTTTGTGGGGGCCCAAATTAAAACCCCTCCCTTTTCCCTGTGCGGGGGGGGCCCCATATAACTCCCTTTAATGCATGTGGGGGGCCCCCCTTTTACGTGCCAAATAATGTGTGGGGGCCTATATCCTCCCCTTTTAACATGTGTGGGGTCCCTTTTAAAATCTTTAACCTGTGCGGGTTGGGCCCTATATACCTGCCTATACCTGTGTTGGGACCCTATTTACTGCCTTTTAGCTGTGCTGGGACCCCTTTTATTTCTGTCTTACCTTTTGCTGGGGCCCTTTAAAAACCCTCCCCTATACTTTGTTATGTCCCTTGCTATACCTGTTGGGGAAAAAACTTATATACCTGCCTATACCTGTCCCGGGGGCCCCTTTTAAAACCTGCCTATACATGTCCCGGGGGCCATTTTAACCTGCCTATAGCTGGTTGGGAGCCCCTTTTTTTTTGTCTTTTACCTGTGCTGGGACCTAAAAACCTGCCTTTTAAACCTGTGCCCTTATGTACCTGCCTATACCTGTGCTGGGGACCATATACCTGTGGGCCCTATAAAAATTGTGCTGGGGGCCTTATATCCCTCCCTTACCTGGGGCTGGGGCCTTTTTTAACTGTATACATGTGCCGGGGGCCCTATTTCCTGCCTTTTAATGTGCGGGGGCCCTATATCCCTGCCTTAAAACATGTGCTGGGGGCCTATTTTACCTCCCTTAAAAATGTGCTTGGGGCCCTATTTACCTCCCAAAGTTTAGTGTGGGAGCCAAAATTACCTGCCTATCCCAGTCCCGGGGAGCCCTAAAAACCCAAACCCCTATACTTTTGCGGGGGGGCCCTTTTTCCCTCCCTATAAAATGTGCTGCGGGGACCTATATCCCTTCCTTATACAGGGGTTGGGGGCCCCTATATACCTCCCTATACAGTGCTTGGGCCCTATAAACAAAACTATTTTGTGCTAGAGGACCAATGACCAAAATTTTTAAACCCTACATATATGTCTGCGGGGGGACCTATAATTTACCTATCTGTACTTGGGCCCTTTTTTACCTATCTATTCTGGGGGCCCTTTATTATTCTTATATATTCGGGGGACTCTAATATCTCTATATACGGGGGAGCCCAAATTTTTGGTATCTTTTAAACTAGGGGCCCTAATAGGTAGCAAATTTGGGGGCCCCTAATATACAGATTTTCTACTTATTAGGGGCCCTATTACCTATCTATATAGGGGAAAAACCCTTTTAAATTTATATACTAGGGGGAACCCCATTTCATTTTCTACAGATTTGGGGGAAAACCTAAAAATCTTTTTTATCTCCCTACGGGGGGGTACATAAAACCCTTTATACAACCTACTTGGGGGCCCAATAACCTATATACCTAGAAATGGGAGGGGGTCTTTTAAACCTACAAAAATGGGGTCTTAAAAAAGGAATTTGGGGGGACTCCCCACCCCCCACGCGGGCCCACCTGATTTTCTACCCTTTACCCCCATTAGGTAGATGGGTATTATTGTACGGGAAAAAGGGGAGGTTTTGAATGTTTGTGTGGTAAATTCGAAAGAGAGGGTTTTGGTGGTTGGGGAGAAGTCTTTCATGGGGGGTCTGGGTCGGATGGAGAAAAAAAAAAGGAAAGGGTGAACGATTTCCGATAAAAGAAAAAAGGGTCTCCTGAAAATGTAAACTAAATGAAACTCCCGGGTAATGTTATATTTCTGCAGGAAAAGGCAAATTTTTTAATTTTTTTTTTTGTTTTTTTTTTTTTTTTGGCGGCAATATTTGTTTAGAGCCTGTGTACAACTGATGGGGTTTCACTTTTTGGTTTGGTCGTGTTTGGTCGGGGTTTCTGGAAAGTATTATTTTGCCTCAAGTAGAAAATAGTTTTGGCTTTTTGGTTTTTGGGGAGGCATTTTTGTTTTTTTAAAAAATCATTCGTCTGGTATATTTGTCCCATGTAGGGGTTTGTATTAGTTGGTGACTTATTTGTAAGGTTTTTACACTGTATAATAGGTGAGCGATTTAAAAAAAGCAAATTTGTTAGTGTTGATTTGATTGTACAGTAAATGGGGGTGATGGACAGGATTTATGTAAATATATGAAAAATTTTAGTGACAGGAATAAGTTTTCTCTATAAAAATACTTTGGCCCCCCGGCTCAAAAGTGGGGCCGGGGAAAAATTTGCCCATGTAAAACCCCAGTCTTCTGGGGCAAAAGCACAAAGGGCCCGGGCCCCCAAAGGGTTTTTAGGGCCCTTTTAGCAACGCCCCGGGGTTTTCAGCCCCAAAGGTGGTTTTTCGGCCATTGAATGGGTAATTGGGGCACTGGCCCTTTAAATATCAGGGGGGAAAAGGGGCCTTGTGGCCGAAAAGGAAGGTGGACGAACACTGGTCCAGTAAGGAGATGGGAGCAGGGCAGGAGGGGGGAGAGGGTGAGCGGGCCCCGGCTGGGGATAAGGGGGAGGGGGCCAACACGGCCCGCCTCCCAACCCTTTAAACCGGTGGCATGGATTTTTGGCTGTGTTGTATAGTTTTATTAATTCTGAAGCACAGAAAAAACCCTAAAACAGAAAGTGAAAGTACGGGTTTTACTCTGCTCAATGAAAGGGGAGTATCTAAAAACCAAACTGATGAAAGGAAAAAGCTGTAAAATCTTTTCCCCCCTTAAGTCTCAAGCTGTTTTGGGGTTTAAGGACCAAGCCCTAGTTTTCAAATCTGCCATGTGTCCTTTTATTGAAAATTTAACTTTTTAATGTTTTTTACTTATGTGTTTTTTGAGACTGTTTTCTCTTGATACAATTTTTGTTTTAAAAGGGGTTGTCTAAACCAAAGTTTTGTTTTAAAAAATTAAGGGGGACATGTTTGGAAAACTGTTTTTGGTCTAAGAATTTTCTTGTTGCCCATAGAAAACCAATCGCATTCCCCTTTATTTCATATAGTGCTCTAAAAGAAAGGGAAAGGGGGAAAAACCTTTTCCCCCCTAAAATGAATACATTTTCCAAATATATTGCTTTGTTAATTTTTTTTTTTTTAAGGAGCTAAAAATTTTTTTTATCCCCCTTTGGCTCTCTCGGGTTTCCCCCAAGGGGAAGGGAATGTGTACTTTTTCCCTCCCCTGCTGTTTGTTCTATCTGTAGCGGGAGTGTTGTCATCAGAAAAGGTTCAGCACAGAACTGCTGAGAGCTTGTGTGTTATCTGATCTTTCAACAAAAACCTAATTACTACTTTTTTTAGCTCAAAGCTTCTCTGGACCTGTAAGCAGAGTTTATCTAATTAGACTAATAAAAAAAAGTCTGAATACAAGGAGCTATTGCAATACAGACCGCTTGACCAGGAAGGACAGAGAAGCACATTTTTTCTTATGCATCCTATAAAACTGTGAGATGAACCCCCCCTTTTAATTTGGCAACTAATTTTGGTTGATAAAAATCCTTTTTTTGTGAAAAATATCAAAATGTTGTAAAACATTTTGAAAATAATTCCCATTTTAAAAGTTTGGAAATTTCTTCATGTAAGACAGTAGAAAACCAAACAAAATAGTAAAAAAATTTAACATTTACCATATGTTTACTTCATGTTGGCATAATTTTTAAAACTTCCTTTTATTTTTGGAGACATTTGGGGCTTTTAAATTTAGTACAAAATTATAACATTTTCAAGCAAATTTGCAACACCGTTTAAATTTATGGGCACCCCAGTTCTAACCTGGTTTGGGGGCCTGTATGTTAGACACCCCCATAAATGACTTCTTTTAAAAAAAGCACCCTAAAGGGTTTTCAAAACAACATTTAAAAAGTTTGTTAACCCTTTAGGTGTTTACATAAAAAAAAGCAAAAATGAAGCTTCAAAATTTTATTTTTTTGAAAAATTTTAATAATTCTTACTGGAGCACAGTAAAAAAAAAACCGAGAGAACAAATCAATATTGATTCCCCCGATTCTTCATTTTTAAGTATCTCATATGTGGCCCAGTGCACTTTTGACTAAATCAAAGCCTCGAATGGGGGGGGCACCTTCGGGATTTTTTGGGGGTCACTTTTTCTTTAGGATTTTTTTTGGGCCCCATTCCAGTTTGGGGGACACCTAATGTGCAAACAGAATAAACCCCCCTAATAAGACCCATTTAAAAACTACATCCCAAAGGGGTTTTTTTTCGGGCTTTTTTTATGCTTTTTTTTTGCAGAAATACAAAACAATTAACCGTGCATTTCTGCAAAAAAAGGAAAAACGCCCAAATAAATGTTTCAAAAGCACAAAAAAACTTCCCTTTGTGAAAGCACCCTTAAGTGTTATACAGGGTGTAGTGAATATATTTACCCCACAGGTTTCACATTATTTTTTTCCCTTTGGGGCCATGAAAAATAAAAAAATTTACATTTTTTCCAAATTTATATCGGTTTAGTACAAAATGTTTTATTTTCACAAAAAATTTTGGGTGAAAAAGTAAAGACAAAGGTACCATTTGGGAATTTTTTTATTATTCTTGGTCAACCCCCTTTAATAATGTAAGGCAGGAGAGCCACAAAATTGTAGGGTGTAGTGCAATATAGGTCGTCTACCAGTAGTGTGCTGAGATCATAACGCCGCAGAAAAAGAACCAAAAGACACAGCAGTTTTAGGTTAGTAGGCTTTTTTCACGGGGCTAACAAACAGGCAAATCTTTACAACACAGGAGGGGGAAAAAGTTCATTTCTTTTTTTCCCCTTCCTGTAATTGCCTTTTTAGCAAACACCTTGCAACTGTGTTAGCGAAGTTTGAGAAAAGGGGTTTTTTCGACTCGAACTTAATTTTTTTTTAACCGAGCAAACCAGCTTTTTTTTTCGGTTTGTTCAGAAAAAATTTGGTTCGACAAATGCGTTCCCATTTCTTCTTTTTACTTTTCCTCACCCGTATTTTGGGGCCCCCCAATCATGCAGAAATGAGAAGGGGCCAAAAAAAGTACCAGTGAGTGGCAGGGGTCTCATTGGGTGCTGAAAAACCATGACCCTGTTCTATTACAATTTTTTCCTGTTAACGCCATTTCCCTTTATCTCTGTCTAACACACGCTCTCTTATCTGCTGCTCCAATGCATGCGGCACCCCCTTTCACGCGAAAAGGAAAACGCAGTTAGATTTTGGGGGGGGGGGGGGGGGGGAAAAAAGGGAAATTATCACAGGAAAAGTTTGGGGGTTTAAATTGCTGCCTGTATCTTTCAATCTTTGTCTAAGTGCCCAATATGCCTGTCTCTGTTTGGTGGTACAGCCAGGGGGAAACCGTTAGCACCGGTTTTAAAAACTGGAGGGAAAGCCGAGGGCTTAGCTCACACTTTTAGCATTCGCACCCCCCTTTGGCACAATGGCACATTGCAGAATTGGGGGTACAGCCAGTGGAGAAGAATGGTTTGCACCGTTGCAAATCATAGGAGGAAGGGGCCGATCTTGCTCACACTTCCGGCATTCGCACCCGCTTCGACAACTGGCAGCTTTTCAGGTGCTGGCAAATACCCAGCAAGCACACAGAAGGCGTGTGGCAGAAACCTACTGGGTATATTTTTTCACTCGTTTTATTACCCATCACTAACACCTGCAAGCAGGGGTGGGCTGGGACCAAAATCATCCCCCCAAAAACCCACCAGGGGCCCATGGAAAAACACCCCCATAGCAAAAATGTGTCGTGATGGGATTCTGCTTTACTTTATAACACCTTTTTAAAAATGTAAAACCACTAAATTACATAAGAAACCAAAGATGATTAGAAATTAAACACCTAATCACAGGTCAAGGACTGGGGGACACTTGTCTTTTTCTAAGACAAAAAGTTGGCACCTCTATGCACCAAAATAAACAATAATTCAGCAGTATGACCATACCCCATATAGTTAAATATTATTCTACATTGCTTCTAAGAGTATCAACCCTGCAACATGCAAGAAAATAGAAAAATGTATTTTTTGCGGCCAAAATACTAACAATTGAAGGAAAACCCGTGACACCTTTTTTTTCTCTTTTTGAAAATGCTTTTTTTTTCCCCCTGAATAACAAAAACTCAAAATCTTCCCTTTTAAAAAATTCAATATGTGCTATTTCCCTGTTTTTCCTCCTGGAAAGAAAAGATGTTCCTCTCCCCTTGTTAAAAGCCATGTTCCAAACAGTAAAATTCCCGTCGTCGCTGATGATACATTTGTTAGGTCCATCCATTAAAAGGGGTTTTTTACGGTAGTTAAAAAACCAAATTTTGGGGAATTTGATGTTAAATAGCTGCCAAATTTGCTGGTAAACACCCTTTTACTCATAAAACTGTTAAATGTAAAAACCAAAGCTGCAGCGCCCACATCACTGTTTTTCGCTACAAATATCTATCCTTATGGCATGTTCACATGTTGAATTGGACGGATAATTTGTGCCTTAAGAAAAGGATTTGACACCGATTTTCAGACGCAGATTTTCAGGCCTCCTACACCAATGTGAGGGTTCAGAATCCACCTCAAGTTTTGGGGTGTCAATTCTTTACCATTGCTGAAAAAAGACGGTAGCACTGAGGAAAATCAGCGATATTATTTACCATAGAAACAATGTAAGATGGATTACACGGCGATTCTAAGGCAGGTTCAGGGCTGAATCCGCCCCAGAAACCGCATCAAAATCACCGGTGAGGTCCCCTAACCCTTGGGGGCTACACTGAGACCTTCTGAGCACTAAATGACTTGTTTAACTCCTGATGACCACCGCATTGTAAATCAGTGCACTGCTTTTTACTGCAGCTGTAGCTCTATAGCTAAAAACATTCCGGTCATTTTAGGTTTTCATTTGCTCTAGTATCAGGGCCGGACTGGGAATAAAAATCAGTCCCCAGCAGCCCACACACAATATCCGCTTAAAAAAATTTCCCTTGTTCTCGCACCTCGCCACTTTCTAAAATAAACTACACTATAAGGCTATGTCCACACTGCACAGGATTTCGATCGTATCTCCGGCGCTTTTCGTTATTTAAAAGCGCCGCAGATACGATCGTCAGTGTGGTGCCATAGACGGCAATAGAAAAGACGAGTTGCTGTCTACACAGCTGTCTTTTCTCTGCCCGTCTTTCGGCAGCGGCGTATTATACCCAAATGTTGTATAATACGCCGGTGCTTCTCGTCTTCTTGACGTCTTCCCATACACTGCTATTGTAGGGGGGACGTCGGGAAAACGAGAAGCGGCCGCGGCTTTTGCACAAAGCGTGACGAAAACCACGGTCCTGCATCGGAGAAAAAACGGCCACTTTTGGGACCGATTTTTCTTTGATGCAGTGTAAACATAGCCCAAGGCTGCTTCACCGGAGCCCTTTTTATGATTTTTTATGTGTTTTTGGGGCAGAAAGGCAAAAGTTAGTTA
>JAODAL010067615.1:0-17215 GCA_025379985.1 Phyllomedusa bahiana | reverse complement strand
GAAGAGGTCAGAGAGAGTGCGAGGGTTGAGGTTTTGTAATTCCTGCGGGGGTGATAGATGTGAGACAGGGGGCGGGTGGAGTGGAGCTGGTGGAGAAGGTAATCAGGTTGTGGTCAGATATGGGGTGAGGGAAGTTTGAGATGTCAGATAGGGGACAGAGGCGGGTGAAGATGAGGTCCAGCGTGTGTCCATCTCTGTGGGTGGATCCAGAGGTCCACTGTGAGAGGCCAAAGGAAGAGCAGAGTGAGAGGAGTTTGCTGGCAGCAGGGAGGTGTGCATCAATTGGGATGTTAAAATCTCCCATGACAATAGTGGGGATGTCAGTGGAAAGAAAGTGTTTGTGGGGTGCGAATGGATTGTCATGGCAGGCAGAGGCCTGATAAGTGCAGCACATTCTGCAATCTTAGTACACTATACAACTTGATAAAGACAAGACCTAATAGGATACATGTCATACTGACAGGCATAATATACTAGAATACAGAAGTGTTGCAGTATATTATAGTATTGATCAAGCTATTGCATTGTCAAGTCACCAGTGGGAGTAACAAACAAAGCTAAAAAACTTTTTTTTTATGTGAAATTACAGAGGTCAGATGTTTCTTGTAATTCTTGATCAAGTTTGCACACACTGCAGCAGGGATTTTGGCCACTCCTCCATACAGATCTTCTCCAGATCTTTCAAGTTTTGGGGTTTTCGTTATGCTACATTCAGTTTCAGATCCCTCCAAAGAGTTTCGATTGGGTTCAGGTCTGGAAACTGGCTTAGCCACTCAAGGACCTTAAAATGCTTTTTATGGAGCTACAATTTAGTTGCCCTGGCTGTGTGTTTTGGGTCATTGTCCTGCTGGAAGAACCAGTCACAACCCATCTTCAATGCTCTTACTGAGGAAAGAAGGTTGTTGGCCAAAATCTCACGATACATCACTGCATCCATTCTCCATTCAATACGGTACAGTTGTCTTATCTCCTTTGCAGAAAAGCACCTGCAAAGTATGATGTTTCCACCCCCCTGCTTTACTGTTGGGATGGTGTTCTTGGGGTTGTACTCATCCTTCTTCCAAACACAGCGAGTGAATTTGATACCAAAAAGTTATATTTTGGTCTCCTCTGACCACATGAACTTCTTCCATACCTACTCTGTATCATCCAGATAGTCATTTGTGAACTTCAAATGGGCCTGGACATGTGCTGGCACAAGGAGGGGGACCTTGCATACCCTGCAGGATTTCCATCCATGACGGTGCAGTGTGTTACTAATTGTAATCTTTGAGCCTGTGGTCCCAGCTCTATTCAGATAATTGACAAGGTTCTCCTGAGTAGTTCTGGGCTGATTCCTGACCTTTCTCAGAATCATCCTTACCCCATGAGTTGAGATCTTGCATAGAGCCTTAGACCGAGTAAGATTGAAAGTCATATTGTGTTTCTTCCATTTTCTAATAATTATACTGACAATTGTTGCCTTCTCACCAAGCTGCTTGACTATTGTCCTATAGCCCAACCCAGCCTTATGCATGTCTACAATTTTGTCCCTGGTGCCCTTTTCTGCATAAAAGTGTCTTTTATACAGGAAATGCATTAAAACAGCTGCAATTATTACAGGTAATGACTGCAGAGTATGACGGCTTGTCCTACTCTGACAGATTTGTGAGAGCCAGAATTCTTGCTGGTTGGTGGGTGAGCAAATAATTATTTCATGCATTAAAATGCAAATATAATGTGATTTTCTAGATTTTTTAAAAAAATTCTGTCTCTCACAGTTGAAGCGTACATACGATTAAAATTACACACCTCTCCATTCTTTGCGGGAGGGAAAACTTGCAAAATTGGCAGTGTATTTTCCCCACTGTATATTACTATTGTCTATAATGATCTGTTTAACTAGCACAAGGAATACCATAGTTTTTTTTATTTGTTTTTTATTGTGCATTAGTAGTAAAAAATAAACTATATATTTATATTTTTGTATCACTGTAATTGTATCAACCCATAGAATAAGGCTAAAAGGAGGCACATTTATCTATCCAGGAATGCTATGAGTGCTGTCCATTTTGTCCGGCATCTATGGAAGGACTAGATGTACTCCCCCTGATGAGTCCTCAGCGATTGTAGAGGAAGAAACGCGTTGGGAAGTTTACTGAATGCGAAGGGAAGTAATATACTTAAAGAATGATGTCTATACATTGCGTTCTGATTAACTTAATCTAATCTTGCCTTCATCATAGGCCTGTATATGTAGATTTTTGTATATGTGTTTTTAGGTCACTACTGTCTAGGGTTTACAGGTTCTGAATTTCTGGTTGTCACCCTCATAGAGAGAGATTTAATAGGGAAAGCCATCGAGAGGTGGGGCCGCCCTTTTTTTCGGGGCGATTACCCCACCTGTACTTTAGGATCTATCAGTGGAAAGTTTAGGCCTCCTTGGAGTGTTATTCTGGTGGGTGAATATTTTGGAAGTATCCTTTATATTCTGTATCCTGTATACCCTAGATAGACACGTAGCACTGGTGTAATTTGTCTTTTTTATTATATAAATATTAAAAGTTATATTTTAGTATTGGGTTGATTAACTTCTGTGATTTTTTGGTTGGTGGGTGAGCAAATAATTATTTCATGCATTAAAATGCAAATATAATGTGATTTTCTAGATTTTTTAAAAAAATTCTGTCTCTCACAGTTGAAGCGTACATCGATTAAAATTACACAACCTCTCCATTCTTATCGGAGGGAAAACTTGCATACGACACACTAGAGCGCAGTGTAATTTGTTCCACCACTGTACATATTACTATTGCGTCAATAAATGATCGTTTAATCTGCGGCATCACAACGTGTGCAATACCCCATAGTTTAGTTTTTCTATTACATTTGAGTTTTTCACTACTGTCGCAATTACAGTAGTACTCAGAAACAATTAGGACTAATATTTCTAAGTATTAATGTATCTGTAATTGACACACTCAACCCCATAGTCTGATAAGCTACAATGTGTAATATTATTCTGGTCAGAAAAAAATCAAAAGCCAAACAATAAAACATAGTAAAATTCAGCCAAGAGCGCTGATTTGTTTTATACTTCCATTTTGCCTCTCAGACATAAAACAAATGCAAAACAATATACATTCACTGCTTCCACAACTAAAGCTATTAATACATTATTCGAGTCTCTCTATCGGAAAAAACATGCCTTTAATACAGCTTGTGTGTTATAGCAAAACTATAATTAAAGTCGTGGTTTTATGACCCTAGTGAATGCATCGACGGCTCGAAAATCACTAATGAAAACAATGTTCTCATGTTTACCCTAACACATAGCTGCGCCATATATTTGGAGGTTAGTTCACATCAGACAAAGGGCAATTAAACACTTAGAGGGCCCATCAAGTACACCAGTGGTTGCTAACTTATAATGTACTTCTGCACAAAACAACAAACAAAGGACCTTTAGCCTTCTCCTTTTAACTGATTACAAGGCGCCCATCACACCATAGACACTGAAACAATATAATCTAGCCTAACTGATACACCTAAAACACTTTTGAGCTACTACAAACAAACCGGAGGTGGACTGAATCTAGTACAACATATCTTTACATGACATCGTATGCGGTTATCTTAAAACAAACTCACAGCAGCTGCTGAAATAGAGACATGCACTGCGCGTTTCTCAGGGGGAGGCGGAACTTCTCTGCATGCAGAAATGAACATGTCATTCTACTTGAATTGATCAGGAAACCTTTCCCTACTCTTCAAAGCTGGGGTACTACAGCAAACTAAGTCCTCTATTTAGATATTTCATTGCGATGAAGTTTACACAGTCTACCCTCAAGTGTCTTCATTCAATAGAACTTGTACGTTAACATCCAATACAAACATATGTAGCAGGAGTTGAGCGCAAGATTTTGGGTTCACATGTACAGCAGTGTACAAACTAATAGCAGTTCAATATAACTAACCAGATTAATCCCTGGTGTTTTTTTTTATGAATTATATCACCACATCCCAAACAATTTACAAGTTGGGGCAGTAGATTCTTAGAAAACCAACAGACTCAGGATTCATGGTCTGCAGGTTTTTGAGTCTATTTGAATAATTGTTTGAAAGGAGATGTAATGTTAAACTGAAGAACACTTTAGATGTCAGACATTTTAAAACTACCATGACTGACGCACACAATTAGATGTCACATTCAAAAACCATGCCATATAGAAAGCCCAAGTTGACGATCACCGACACCTATAAGTTCCCTAACCCAATCCAGCCTCACACCTATATCAACCCACTAACAACCCAATTACCATCTGCCCCCAAGAGCATACCCATACCCACATTCACCAATCCAGAAACCCACAAAAAATGCGTACGGTATAAAAACCATGACTGTAAGAACACTATGTTAAGAATTACACAGGAAATAAAACCTTATAGGACAGAATAACAAACACTCAAGGGTCGAGTAATGTCCCAGTAAAAAACATTGACTGAAGAACACCAATTGTTAAGATGATCACAGGAAATAATTACCGTTGACATAGAGAATCCACGTGTGGTGCATGTCCCCCAGAAGAAAAACATATTACAGCCATTCACCCAATTAGCTAAGGTTCACAGTTGTCCAAATCCATTCACTGAAAACACATATAGAGGTGTATGATCACAGGAAAAAAACCATGACATTATAAACACATTGTGATGGTCACAGTAAAAACCATACATACTAGCAATAACACATGTTATGTCAAGAATATTACCTAGACTGTTATGAAACACTAAACTCACATGGTGAAGTCCCAATACAATAACCAAATGGACTGAAGAAACCACAAGTGATGTCACAGTATATACGTTGACGAGAACACAAAATGTGGATGTTCACAGGTACACTTTACCGGATTACTACTGTGTTAAATGCACATTGTGAGCCTGGTCATCACGTTATTAACCCGATTGACTTGGTATAGAACACCTTGTGCGATGTCAGCACAGTGATAACTAGCTCATTATGACTTGTAGAACACATTGTGATGTCACAGTATATATACATTGACTGGGTATACACACTTTTAGCGATGATCAAAGTTGATCTTTACCTTGTATCTGAAGACACACCTATGGTGATCGTCACGTACATATAGACTGAAGAAACAACTGTGACTGTCACCAGAGCTTAATACTTGACCGGGGGGGGGGGGTTGACTGAGGAACAGCTGTGTGATAAATCCAACAGTAAGCAGTTAGCATTATGCAGGCATGTTTTAACACTTAGTGAGTGTCACAGTATATGTTAGCCCTTCGGATCCTGAATAGAACACTGTCGATACCTACAAGCAGTAATACTTAGCCTGCTAGGACTCGAAGACACTGCTGAGATGTCAGCACGTAAGCTTCATTACGGCCGTTGACTGGTAAGACACTGTTGTGATGACACAGATAAACTTAAACTTGTGCTGAAAATGTTGTCGATTCCGTCACAAGAAGATTATCCATTTGACTGAAAACAGCCTGTTGTGACTAGTCACACAAGTATATTATACTCAATAGACTAGGCACGATATCGTGGAGGCTAATCTTTAAGAGACACTTGTGATGTAACACGAGTACTATTTTACCTGTGAACTAGAACGAAACAAACTTGATGTTCACAGTACCATATCACCTGACTGTTCTCACATTTAATATTTAACACTTTTTGATGTTCCACGAGTCATTATAACCACCATCTTATATGGACTGTAGGAACACTTGTGATGGGTCACAAGTACATATTTTACCCTTAGACATGTAGAATACACTCTGATGACAGCAGTATTATTATACATTCGACCTGAAGCAAACACTTGTGATAGCTCCCACCACGTTACTGATGAGACCTTGTTATCTGTCAAGCACAATTACACTCTTGTATTGTCACAGATATATTTTACCTTGACATTAGGAAGACAACTTTGTGATGTCAGAAACATTACCCTTAGAGCTGTTAGGAAGCACTCTGTGATGTCACAGTATAGTTACCTTGACTGTAAACATCTTGTGAATGCTTCACAGTCACAATTACCGTTGACTGAATAAAACACTTGTGATGTCTACAGATATAATTACTACTTAGATGAGGAAGACATTTGTGCAAAGTCACTAAGCAACATATACCCTCAGGCTGTTTAACACTTGGTGATGGTCACAGTAGTATATTACCGAGTTGACTGTAGAAACTTGTGTATGTCACAGTATAATTACCTTGAGCACTGTAGAACACTTGTGTTGTAACACAGATAGTATCATACCATGAACTGTCAAAGCACTTTTCAACATCCCTGAAACCCTTGTCAGCATCGAAATTGGTCTGAATGAGATCACAGTACATAGTCTAACATTAGCTATTGACTTGAAGACACTTTGTAGACGTAATGGTCTACAGATAACATATACTTGACTTGACCAGAACACCTTTTGTGAATATCACAGTGTACATTACTCAGCTTGAACGTGTGTTAAACCTAAACAACTATTTGACTGATTACAATAAACTACCTGCACCTATAAGGTTAAACACACGAAACACTTGTTGATGTCACGTATATTACCCCTATGGCTGAATGCAATGTTTTGCATGTGCAGCAGTATCAATACCTGAACTGAGAACACTGTGATGTACAGTAAGCTATAATTTAACCTGACTGCAGAACAACATTTAGTGCAATGTCAACAGTTCATTATCCAAAATGCACATGTAGAATCACCGTTTGGAGGTGATGTCAGCAGTACTATTTACCTAGAACTAGAATAAACACACTTATGGATGTCACAGTATATTACCCAGTTGCTGTATAACCTTCTGTGATGATTACTAACAGTAAAATTAACCACATACTGACAGCGTACAGGATAACACCTTGTGATTAGTCCACCTATTTAGTACCATTTTACATCGTAAAAATAAGTGATACCTCCTGTGAGTGAGATCTTGCACACAGTACCTTTCTCTGCTTGACTGAAGAAGCACTCTGTGATGTCACAAAGTACAAGCGTTACTTTGACTGAGAAGACACACTATGTGATAGTCACAGTATGAATAACCCCTACTTGGACTGAAGATAACACTGTGTGATATGTCATCTAGTCAATACAATTCACCAACTAGCTGAAGAACACTTATGAATAGATGTATCACAGTATATTTTACCCTTGGAATACGTGATCTAGGAAGCTACGCGAATTACCTATGTGTATGTTGATCACAGTATAGGATTTATATACCATCGACTGTGAGTAAGCCCGTGCGTGATAGGTCCACAGTAACCAATACCTCGACTGAAGAACACGTTGTGAATATCAACTGCGAGTATATTGCTTTACCTGTGACTCAGTAGAACAACTTGGTGATTGGATCTAATGTATCTGTGACCTTGACTGAAAGAAGCTACTTGATGATGTCACAGTATATTGACTCCTTATCGTGCTGAGAACAGATTGATTGATGATCACAGTCTAATTATCCTATATCTGACAGAAGAAGAACACCAATGATGAGTGGGTCACCAGATATATAACCCTTGACTGGGTAGCAAGCACTTTGTGAAGATCACCGAGTATATTACCATTGACCCTGTAGAATAACTCTGTGATATCACACGAGAGACCTGTTCACATAGTGACTTGAAGAATGCCCACTTGTTGATCGTCAGCCATGTATATGCTACACCATTGACTGGTTAGAACACTTGTGATGTGTTCACATGTATATAACTTTTGGAGCTGAAAACAGCCTTGTGATGGTCAAGAGTATATTACCTTTAATGACTGTAGAAAACATGAAACACTTGGTTGATGTCCACACGTAATTATAACGCTTTGACTTGTAGAACACTTCTGTGCGATGAATCACAGTAACATTACCTTGTGACTGAACAACACTATGTGCATTGTCCACAGGTTATATTAACGCACTGAAGAACACCTTGTGATGTCACGAGTACAATACCTCGCACTGTTATAAACACTTTGATCCGTCACAGTACACTTTACACGGGGTTGACTGTGAGAACACTTTGTGGCATTGTCACAGTAAATATTAGCCTAGCTAGTAGTCAGACACTGTTGATCGTCACAGTTTTATATTAGCATTGATTTTCTAGAAGAAAATACATACATTGTGATCGTGTATTTAGACAGGTAGATACTAACAAGCTGACACAGTATATACCTTTACTGGTAGAAATCAATCATTTGTGATGTCACGAAGTAAGAAGGCATCTACACCAACCATGTTGATCGCGAGCATCGAAGACAATCACTTGTTGATGTCACAGTATCATCTTACCTCACTGTTTACTCAACACTACAATGAGGATTGTCCACACGTAGCGTGATTATTCCCGTATGACAGTCAGAACACTATGTGATTGTCACACATCATATGTAACCTTGACTGATAGCAACATTTGTGATTGCCACAGTACAGATTACTCCACTGATACCAATTAGACTGAAGACTACCTTGTTGATGCTCTACAGTATTATTTTACCACATTTGACTGTAGCAACACAATAGTGATAGAGTCATATTATAGTAATTAGCTTCATCATGACTGACAGACACACTTTGTGATATCATAGTATATCACGCTTTGCACTGAAGAGCACTTGTGAATTCGTCTGAGGAGTGGTATTATACCTTTCTTTTTAAGCTCAAATTATTGATGTAGAAACACCTGTGTGAATGTTCACAAGTACCAATACCTCTATTGACTGTCAAGAACACTTTTGATGATCACACGTACTAACTTACGCATGAAGAAACACCTTGTGATGTCACATGGTATATTTATACCTTGACAATGGTAAACACATTTTGATGTCACAGTACTTTATTACCATATCTGACTGAAGAACACGCGTAGCATTGTCATCCAGTAATATTTACCCTGTCTAGAAGTAACACATTGTGATGTCTAGTCTATACATAAAACCATGACATGTAAAAGAAACACTAATTATCTTGAGTCCAAATAGAAGATGTCACAGAATTATTAAACAGTGCTTGAGCTGTTAACACGATATCTAGTGATTGTTCACAGAATATTAAACCTTCTAGAGCGAGCTTTGTAGAACACTGTGGGAATTCGACACAGGTAAATTACCAGTACTATGTAAGCAACACTTTGTCGATTGCTAGCACAGTTATAATTACCGTTATAACTTGTATGAGCACTTTATAGTGAGCGCGCAGTATATACCTTGAACACTTGATAGAAACGCCTGTTGAAGATGTCACCAGTAACATTAACACCAATTGACGTGAAGAATCAATGTGAATGTCACCAGTATATATAAGCTAGACGTGTAGAAACACCTTGTGGATGTCCAAAGTATTATGTTCCTATGACTGGAAGAACACGTTGTGATTGAACACAAGTTATATTACCAGGAGTCTGTTTTTGACTTGGGGTAGAACACACTTGTGATGTCACACAAGTATATAGCATGTGATCATGAAGAACAGCCGTTGTGATGTCACACGTATATTAACCAATTCTGACTGTAGAAGCCACTTTGCGTGGACTGTGATCACAGTACAGTATCCTTGTTTTGACTGAGAGAACACGTCATTGTGACTTCAGAGTAATACTTACATTGCACTGTTAGAAAACACCTGATGAGTCACGGGTGGGGGAGGGGGGGGGGGGTGGGTACCTGGGGTTTGGGGGGGGGGGGGGGGGGGGGGGGGGGGGGGTGGGGGGGGGGGGGGGCGTGTGTGGGGGGGGGGGGGGGGGGGATTAGTGAGTGGACTGGGTTGGTGAGAGTGGATGAGAAGGAGGACACGGGTTGGTGATTGTCACATATATTACCGTTGCCATACAAGCCGCCTTCCAAGATCGAAGACCACTACCTACCAACCAACCTACGGATTCGTCATTCGTTAATCCGTACACCCCAGAATCAGAACCATACTCTACCCCAAACCATCCTACCCCTAAGCTAGTGTCAAATTCCACCTACCACAACCCCTGAAAATTCGCAAATACTCCTCCAGACCAAAATTATCTATTAACCCCCTAACACCAACAACACCCAACTATGGATGTATCTCTCCTCATAATCCCAATCCTCACCTTATTCCAATATCCAAGTACCCGACAGCAGAACCCAATCCAATAACGCCCCAATAGCATACCCCCTTACCAAACCCAAGCCATATCGCCCCTAATATCAGATACCCGCTTCCCAAGGACTACAATACAAGTATCCATCCTTCTCAACCCATAGATCAGACCCCTACACAATCCCAAACTTATTATCTCCATAGGCCTCCCTCCACAATAGTCGTAATTAACCCTCTATACACAACCCAATCATATATCCCTCCCCCAATGTAGCCAACCCCTACCCGAAACTCAAATCGCATCCTCACCCAATGATAGTAAAGACCCCTACCAGTTAATCCCAATCCTTAAATATCCTGATCCCCCCCGCCCCTTCACTATTAAGATTCATAAAATCCCTACACAATCCCCCCTAACACAACCCTAAATCCATATCCTCCCGCCCAGAAGTTATCATACCCCTACATCTAAAACCCTAAGCCCAACTAAAACCTCCAATTCTGACTCACCATTAAGATGATAGTACCCCTACCACCAAAAACGACCCGAATCATCATCCTCCCCTCCCAAAGCCAATTGACCGTAGTGATAGCATCCATACCCACCCCCAACCACTTTTCTATTCCATTTGCCTCCCCCAATAATAATTCTTTACCCCTACACACTGTAACCCAAACCCCGGAAAAATCTCCATGTACTCCCCGACCTATTTTAATATCATACCTCTCTGACTACATACGCCGTAACACCTCCCCAATTCCTCATCCTCCCCACCCCAATGATCTATTACCCCTAACACCAACCCAAATATTCAATACGCCCCTGCGCGTTAGTCCCATAATATTATCATACCCCTACACCAACCCCACTTTCGTATTGAATCCATACTCCCCGCTAACAATCTAGCTATAATCCTCCCTTAACAATCCCCCTATAAACCATACTGCCCCACAACACTATCCTATGTTAACGCCCTCTACCCAACCCTTCTAGAGTATACCCACTCCTCTCCCCAATATACATACCTCCGTGATACCTCCAACCCACGACTGAATCCATCCGCTCCCTCTCAACTATATCCATAGGCCCTACCCACAACCCTTAACTCCTTATATTATCCATCCATCCCCCACAAGGTATCCAATACCTAACTCACTACAAACACCTCTCTCATTATTCCATTCCTGTCTCCCACAATATCAATGACCTTCCTATGTGCGAACAACCCGAATAGTCCAATACTTGCCCCCCAAATAGATATTCTAGTAACCCCCCGATAAGGCACAAGTCCCTAATCCTGCCCCCCATGTCATAATAGCAATCATTCACCACTCCGACACTAACCCTTTGTACAGCCCAGCCGCCCCCTAATAGTAAAACCCAATAACTTCACCCTACTACTAGACCCAATCTCCCATACTCCACTACAATATCATTACCCAATACCACTAACCCCCTGTAATTCCCATTCTCACCCTAGTGATCATACCCCGACACAACCCAAGTAATTCATCCCTCCCCTAAATATCAAACACCTTCAACAAAGGCCTCACATACCCTTGAAGCCCCATCCAGTCCTCCCCTCTTAATAGCATAGCACCCCGAACAAAACCTATAACATGTACTACTCCACCCAATATCGACCCATGACTACTATCCTCAAAAGTGAACATAAAGTACACCAAGAGAATTTTCCACATACTTAACCCAATGATCGACTCAACACTAATTTTCAGACCCAATTTACACATCCCCGAAGTCCAGACTCCCCCTAGAACCATACCCCCTAAGCACTAACTCCATGAATCCAGCCTCCCCCAATATCATACCGCGACACAACCGCGATATCCATACTCCCCCCAAGTAGCAGACACGCGTACACAACACCGAAGGCCATTTTCGTCCTGCCCAATAGCATACCCCCTATCCCAACCCTAGATCCAAGCCTTCCCCCCCAATTATCAGTGACACCTACACAACCCAATTCCCATATTCCCCCAATATCATACCTCCTTACCCCACCCAACCATAAACCAAGACCCAAACCGACGGACCCCCCCCCTAAACCCAAATGCAGTACCCCTTACACGAACAACGTAATCCATACTCCCGCCACCATATGAGATGCAGATCCCCTACACAACCCAAACCTTGATCTCCCCCTATATCATGACCCCCTACACACCAATCCTCCTCCCCCCAATATCAGTACCCCTCTACACAACCCAAGTGTCCATAGTACCCCACAAGTGAATCATGAACCCCTACAAAAGCCCTAAGCCAGAATCCCGCCAGATATCGAGAACCCCGACCCCCGTTGACCCATCCCTTAAACACATAATCCTCCCAGTTGAGATGATCATGACCCCTACACAACCCCGAACCCATACCCCCCTAATATCATACCCCGACAAACCACAAGCCCCAGTACTCCCAAAATGTAGCAGCCTCATTACTCATAACCCATAAATGCCTCATCCGTCCCCCCAATATTAAAACTTCCCCTACACGAACCCAATCCCGTTACTCACACATGAGTTCTTGATGTAAAGACATCAGTATGTATACCCCCCGTGTTCCGACCCTACTCATCCACCTAAGTATCACCCACTACACAACCCCAATGACCATTGCATAACAGCTTGAGAATGGGACATCAGACACTAACGCAAATCATGTACCCTCCCTGATTATGCAGACCACTAACCAAACTACACACACACCAACAACAATTCCCACCTTGGCTGAGTCTGTCCCCGCGCGCTCAATCCAGTTACATGATCCCACGCCCATAGTACACTCCAACCAGTACCACACACAGCACCACCCTCCTATAATCAACCGACAAGGACAATATAATCTAGATGACAACACTCCCCTATATAAACAACCTACCTTTACCCCACCACATCCCTACCCAAGTAGATACTCCAGACAAGTGTACTAATACTGGACATCAACAAGAGTTTATCTTCAGTCAGAGTGTACATGTACTTGTGGACATCACAACTGTTCACACAATTATATAAACAGTGAGTACCTCACACGTTTATCCCAACAGATATAGACAAAACCATGACCCTTACGCCACGTTATAAACCCCCTAGCCTTAACCAGACCAATATCCCACCCCCTATAACAACCTACCCTTACCACACTCATTAAAGACCGACACAAGATATACAACCGTCAAGGAAATAATACATTGAGACATCACAAGTGTTCATACTACACAGTTACCCACACCCAGATCCCCACCGCAAGTGATAAACAGCCCATACCCCTTACCACAGCCCTGATCCAAGCCCACGATTAAACAACATACGTCCTTACCACAACCAGAGGCCCACAGCCCCTATAACCCCTCCGACTCCTTTACAATCAGCCATATCTCCACTCCCCCATTATGAACCACAGTACCCTAGACCACGACTTCTATCTCCAATCCCGCCTAGAACTAACAGACCCGTTACACAGACCATTAGCCCACCACCCTGATAACCCACATCTAAACACAAACCAGATCCCACCCGCCTATAACACCCTCTTCATTACCACAGCCACCACCCACCCCCTATATAACAACCTACACCCTTCCACTACCATAGTCCCACTCCCCGAAAGACACCTCTGACCCCGTACCACACCCATATCCCACCCCCTATATACAAACCGTACCAGCATACCACACCTGGATCCCACACCCGAAAACACCCTGACACGGAACACACCAGACCATCCCACGATAACCACCCCACAACTTACAACACCACGCATATCCTTGGTGCACCCCTGTTGTGATATGAGCAACAGACCGGTACTCTACACCATAATCCCTACCCCGGTCCAAAAAACGTACTAGCCCCTTGTACCACACCATGAGAACCACCCATGTGTACACACCGACCCGGAAAGAACCTTGAGACCACACCCTATAATCAACCAGTCAAGGTACGCACATTCCCACACCAGATAACAACAGACCTTGGACCACACCATGTGACCCCAACACACGAGAACAACCTTCCCTTGACCCACACCATATCCCACCCCCTATAACACCCACCCTTTTGAACCACACTCACCAGTAGCCCATCCCCCAAACAACCTACCTTTTACCACACCCACATCCCATCCCCCCTATTAATAAAACCAATCCTTACCCCTTACCACACCATATCCCACCGCGCCGATTGGAAACAACCGACCCTGACCATACCATTATGCCCACCCCCTATAACAACAACCCATTAACTTTACTAGTGAGACACTTCACCAAGAATTATCTCCGAAACAGTTAATATCAAACAGTGACATCCCTAAGAGAACACCCTCCCCCCTCACGTACTCGACACCATATCCCACACCCGATGAATCACCACCACGGACCTCACTCAGATGACCACACAAGGTTATCATACATTCCAAGGTCATGCACCATGTGACCCACAAGGTGGTTCATACGACAATTTCCACAACAGTTACCCACCCCATTAAGTTACTACATAACCGGGACATATAACGGAGAACAACCCCATTTACATCACTACCAGTTCGACAACTGGATACCAACGCCAACAAATCAATCAGCCCCGGACAACTACCAGAGACAACACAATATAACTTACCTTACACTTACCTTCACCATATCCCGAACCCCTATTAAAACCCCCCTATACCCTTTACCAGACCATTGCAACCCCCTATATCACCCGGACCACCTACTCAAGACCATAGCCCCCACAGTTAACAGACCAACCATGTCCAACAACCAGATCAACACACTAGATAGACACCCATACCTGTACCACACACAGGATCCACCCACTATAAACTAGCATTACGCCAATAACTTACCATAGCCCTCCGCACCTTAACACCCTACCCTTCCATACCCAAGTGCACTACACGGATATTTAACTACCACTCACGTTACACAACACATGCCCACCCCATATGAAGCGAACAAACCCATAAAAAAACCAGTGCCAAACACCATTTAACACCCTTCACGTAAAACTACTGGTGTGACATCACAAGTGTTTTTCTTCAGTCAATTAAAATAAACTATAATAACATCACAAGTTTTACTTCAGTCCAGGGTAATATACAAAGACATCACACGACCCTGACTTCAGACACGGTACAACAAACAGTTTACAACACCCAAGATTTACTAAATGCCTTCAACTATACCGGTACAGTTTGACAACCCCCTAGATCTAAGCCAGACCACTGAAATACATCACAGACAACAGCCCGAGAACAGACCTTCAAAGTAAAAGTACATTGACGAACACAAGTGTTCTACAGACAAGGTAATAAACAGTGACAACACAAAGGAACTTCAGGATCACTTGTTAAACTCCAGTGACAACACAAGTGTATTTCAGACATTCCAAGGTAATATACTGTGGTCAATCCAAAGTGTTCTTCAGACAAGGTAATATACTGTGACATCACAAGTGTTCTACATTCAAGTTAATATACTGTGACATCACTAATGTTCCTTCAGTCAAGAAATGACTTTGGACAATCACAAGTGTTGTACTACTTCAAGGTATATACTGTGACAATCACAATTTCTAAAGTCAATGTAATATACTGTGAACATCACTAGTTGTTTTCTTCAGTCAGGTAATAACTGTGAACCCCATCACAAGTGTTCTACAGTCATTATATAACTGACTCACAAGTGTTTCTACATCAAGTAATATCTGTACATCACAATGTTCCAGTAAAGGGGAAAAATTTCGGACATCACAAGTGTCTTCATTAAAGGTAAAACTATAACACAAGTTCTTCAGCAGTAAATACTTGACACACAAGTGTTCCACAAGGTAATATACTTACACACAATGTTTTTTTCTTTCAAGTAATTTAACTGGCAACACAAGGGGTTTTCCATAAATTAAAAAAACAGTACATCAAAAATTTTCCATAAAGAAATATCTGACACACAATGTCTACATCAAGGTAAATACTTGAACAAAATTTTCTCATCAGGAAAACTTTGACATCACATTGTTCACAGTCAAGGAATATACTGTGACATCCAAAGTGTTCTTCAGTCAAGGAAATAAGGAAAACATCACAATTGTTCTACAGCCCAAAGGGTAATATAAAATGAAAATCACAAGTGTTCTACAGTAAAGGGTAATATACTGTGACATCACAAGTGTTCAACAGTCAAGAAAAGTACGGGTGACATCACAAGTGTTCTACATTCAAGGTAATATACTGTGACATCACAAGTGTTCTCCAGTCAACGTAATATACTGTGACATCACAAGTGTTCTTCAGTCAAGGTAATATACTGTGACATCACAAGTTATCTACAGACAAGGTAATGACTGATGACATCACAATTGTTCTCAGTCAAGGTAATAAACGTGACATCACAAGTGTTCAACATCAAGGTAATAAAACTGTGACATCAAAAATGTTTCATCAAGGGTTAAATACTGTGACACACAATTGTTCAACAGTCAAGGAATTTAAAACTTGAAATCAAAAGTGTTTTTCATTCAAGGTAATAAACGTGAAAACACAAGTGTTCCCTACAGTCAAGGTAATATACTGACATCACAAGTGTTCAACAGTCAAGGTAATATACTGTGACATCACAATTGTATTCTACAGCCCAAGTAAAATTATGTCAAAAATTTTTCAAATCAAAGGAATATACTGGCATCAACAATTTTTTTACATCAAGAAATATACTTGACACACAAGTGTTCTACGTCAAGAATATCGTGACATCACTGTTTTCAACACTAAAAAACCCGGACATCAAAATTTTTTCTCTAAAGGGTAATATACGTACATCAAATGAACATTCCAATAATATACTTCACCCAAAAGTTTTTCCTCAATTTTATTATGGACATCACAAGGCTACATCAAGGTAAAATACGTGACACAAAAAATTTTTTCAGTCATAAAAAACTGTGACATCACAATTTTTTCTCGTCAAGGTAAAAAACTTTTTAACACAAGTGTTTTTTCATCAAAGAAAATTGACATCACAAGTGTTCACAGTCAATTTTATTACGTGACACACAATGTTCTCATCAAGGAATAACTGTGACACAAAGTGTTCACACAAGGAAATA